>VDFB02141168.1:0-63444 GCA_007258455.2 Sequoia sempervirens
GCCTAACATTTACACCTTTCACCATGCTTTGGTAATATTCTTCACCTCGATTACCACCCTTAATTACTTTTCACATCCAAACATGGGCGCATTTTCATGTAGGAGGAGGACAAACTCGCCACCACGCCTTGTGACCTTTCATCTTCTACGTTTTTGTCTTCACATGCACAAGTTTGGGCGCATTTTGTATAGAGAGGAGGACGAGATCTTTGACTTCTTGACTTTTCTTTCCCCTTGGGCGCATTTTGATGTGTCTAGTGGATAAGCTCAAGACAACGCCTCAAGAGTGACTCTTCGCCTTCTTTATTTTGTCCTCACATGCATGCATTTGGGCGCATTTTAGAGGGTGAGGAGGATAAAAACGTTTGACCTGTTTGACTCCTACAACCTTGGGCGCATTTCACCTTGTGTACAGGATGAACTTGTAATCTTGGGCGCATTTGGATGAGGGTGGCGGATTTCCTTCATGCCTTAGAAAATTTTCAACTTTTCCCCTTCCTTCTTGGGCGCATTTTGGCCTGGCAGCAGGACGAAGATCGTTGACTTTCTTTGACCTTTCCTTGCCTTGGGCGCATTTTGACCCTTGAGCAGGATGAACGCCATACTTAGAATTTTCTATGCCTCCAACTGAGATGGGCGCATTTTACCAGGCCTGCTGGACGAGACTCCAGACTTAGACAAATTTTCATCATCCTTCGCCAGTATCGTGCCCTGCTATTTATAGTAAGTTCTCTGAATTTGCGCCTCTGAAGCTCAGATCAACTTGAAATTTTAAACATAGCTTCTTCATAATCTTATCAACCTGTCGGCACTGCCATTTTTAATCACCCTGCTATTTTGCTTTGTTTTAGAAGGTGGCTTACCAAATGATAGCTCCGTATTTTGATAAGCTCCCAAGCTCCGATCGAGAGTTGAAATTTGAAGGGGCGATCCTCCTGCGCAGTGATGACTGTTGGTACGAAGCGCGTACAAAGTGATTTGCACTATTTTTTATGCGTTTCCAATTTGACTCACTATAAATGGTAAGTGCTCGTTCGACGAAATTTTACGTGGATAGCACGAAGGACGGTGATGTGGTTTACACGGTTTTCGAAAGTCGACTTTTATGCCCTCTTTTGGGCTCGGAAACCCTAATTCGCTCTGCATGCGTATCAAAAGATCTCTGTTTCTCTTCGTTTCTGTGGCGTTGCGATCAACTCATGATTCTAATCTGTTAGGAAGCGGCTGCCGGGATGTACCTGCTAAAAATAGCAAGTTCTTTACTGAGTGAGTATCTTCGTTTGCATGTCACACCATCGTGAAGCTCTCGAAAAACCCATCAGGAATCACCCGACATGCAAAAGAAACCCTGACATGCAAACCCTAAAAATAGCCTCTGAAGGCTGAACTCTGAAAGTTGTCGCCTCGTTTGCATGTTATATCATCGCGAAGGTCTTGAAAACCCCAGAAGGAATATCCAGACATGCAAAGAAAAACTCTGCATCTGCACCCTGAAATTTGCTCTGGAAGCCGGACTGCTAAAAATAGTAAGTTGTCGATTTTTGCTCAAATTTTGCATCTTGGCTTCGATCATTATGTTGAATGCAGTGTAATGATGAATCTCAAAGAATAGGTAAATGACCTTACGGAACACTTACTAAAATAGTAAGTACCCACCGGTGATGGCCCGGGTACGGAAGCCCTCTTGGATGTCTGGTACGACAACAGCGTTAAGTTCAATTTTCAGATTACTCCACTTTACTTGACCTTGAATTGACCAGAAAAGTTCAAAACCCTAATTTCAGACTTGGCCAATATTTTAGCGTTTTAAGCTTCAATGACGGACACAACCCCCCGAAAGACGGACACCAGAAAAGAGACAAAGCGAGAGAGAGAGAAGAAAACCCAAGCCAAAAGACCGGAACGGAGCAAAAATTAGGGGGTCCCCATCTTGAATGGGGCGATGTGTGAAAAGGTCACAACACAGACATGCGTTGAAAAACTCTACATCTAAGACCTGAAATCTGCTCTAGAAGCTGAACTGCTAAAAATAGCAAGTTGTCCGTTTTAGCTCAAATTTTGCGCACGAGCAGCTTGGTGTGTTCTGAATGCGGCGTGACTGTCAGAATTTCAAGAATGCTGACGGAATACCTGGAATTGCACACTTACTAAAAATAGTAAGTACTCAGAATCTGATGAAATTTCAGTGGAAGCTTGTTGGGAGCACACTGACAGTAATGTTAAGCTCTGTTTTCAATTTATTCACCTCATTTGACCTCAAATTGACTAGGAAAGTACAAAACCCTAATTTTCAGACTTGGCCAAAATTCACGTTTAAGCTCACAGATGGGCACAATCCCCAAAAGGTAGACATCAGAAAAGAGAGAGAAAAACCAAAGCCAAAAAGACCAAAATGGAGCAAAAATTAGGGGTCCCCATCTTGAATGGGGCGATGTGTGAAAAGGTCACAACAGGACTTACACAATTGTTCAAAATACTTGCAGTTAACAGTAAATGGATAATTGGAAGGGATTTATGCAATGCGGATGATTTAGCAATAGGTACGTTTTCCTAAAACTAACCAAAGATGAACTGAAAGTAAATGAGTGTAAGGGTAAGAAGGTTCTAGATTCTACTCTAAGGGGGGACGTGGGATCAATCTTAACAAGCTTCAACCAAACTCTGCTCCGCCTCATGCTAGACAACTTACACAAAGTTGGTGCAATCTTCAAAGGGATAGCGAGAAATTTTCAAACTACAATCCAGCATCAAGATACCGTCAGGACGACGCATACCAAAATATGAATTGCAACTGAAGTTAAGCTTATGAAATGCTCCAGTTGACCACACAAGGCGAACTTGCCATCAGCAAGCTGCTAGTGGTATGGAATAAAGCGAAGTTTCCTTGATCAATGCCACAAATCCACAACTACTATCTACTTGCATGAAATGAAAATGCTATTCTTAAGCTACTTTACGCTACTTGGAGTCAAAGGGATGAAGAAACCTTGCTAGCTGTCCATAACAAAGACGAATTTCACCATGAATGAAAAGATCTTCTATTATGAAAGTGTTACACAACAATCTCTTACAAAAGTTTTCAAAGGAAAACTTTCCTCCTCCACACTATGCTAAGCTATCAAACTATCTCTCTAACAAAATGTCTATTCTCTGATGTCTCCTCTAATCTGATCTCTATTCTAATGAATTACAAATGAGGGGGACTCCCCCTTTTATAGATGGCCCAGTCCAATGGACGGCTCAGATTACAATCAAAAGAATGGCTAAGATTAAGCCACCTCAGCCCTAACCCTAAAAACTGCCAGAATGGGGAGTGGTACATTAAATGAATCAAAGATTCCCATTCACTCCCAAAATAGTAAAGGCAATTAATGCCCACAATCAGTCTTCTAGAAGATCATCGTCCAGTAGTGCATTTCCATTCTCCTTCTCTCCGGCTGCAAACTCAATGAACCTAGCAAGTACAACCTCAACCTCCTGAACTGAAATAGGTGGAATGCAATCAAGCTGAAACTCTAACACCGTGACTGACTGTTCATGCCATGCACAAGATTTTCTCCAAGCGGCTAAGGAATCCTGCGTGCTCTGAATCAAGCTGGAGAAAGTAGAAGTGTTCTCAAAAGCGTCCTGTACAAAGGTCTTCACCTCCGAGAAGAAAGGCACCAGCCTACCCCTCAAATTATCAGTAGTCACCTCATCGGGATTCAAGCGTCTAGCAAATATTGCCTCCAAGGTGTTCTGGACTCCATCAATGATGTTGGCCATAGCCTTTTGAACTCTAGCTGAATCTGCATGTGTTGCGTCAAAGAAACCACATCCTATGACTACTGAAGAGTACCATCTAGAGAAGTCGTATCTATCATTCTCCTAAATGACTCCTCCATCGATCAACATCTGCAAAGGAGTATGCCTCAATGCCTCAAGACGCTGAATAACTTTGCTCTGATAAACAGAAGCATTACCCCAGGCCTGATCAACTGCCTCCATATGTGCCATGATATTGGAAGCTTGCTGGAAAGCATGAGGAAGGTCTTCCATGAACTTTTTTGTCTTAGCACGAACTCCTGCAACCCATTTATCTGCCTCCTGTGCCATCTTCCCCAACTCCAACAAGCCACTAATTGACTCTCTAGGTATTTCAGCTGGAAGTTCTATTGTTGGAATCTCCTGCCCAGAAGGACGAGACAACTGCTGCATATATCCTATCAAAGCCTTATGCTCCCTTTTCAACTTCTTATACTTTCCTTCCTATTTAAATAATCTGTCCTTGAGGGCGTGGTAGGAGTTATCACATTCCTCCACAATCTGTGCACCTGTGGGGCGTCCTAACTCCAAAGTTGTGACCACATAGTTCTCTGGCACTGCTTTGTTTCGATCACAATCAACCTATGGCACCGCCATATGAAGGGTGCGAGAGCCATCCTCATCAGTTGATATATTTGAAAATTTTCGTCCTCTCTTCTTTTGTGGAGGCGCGTTGATCCTGTTTAACAACTCTTCCATTTCTATTGCTAGATCAATCTCTTCACTGGGGCTTCTTCTCATCCTATCCTGAGCCAATCAGGTACTGTATATTGTATATCAAATGGCTGTTGTTCTTGTGCCTCTACTTCACGGACTTGTTCAACTTCTATATCATTATGGTGAGGCTCATCGGCCTCTCAAGTGGCTGAGTATCTCCTGAAACTATATCATCATCGTCTAAAGCCGCCTCTAACTCATGCTGAAACTGAGGGTCGGTAGCAGTCCCCTCATCGGTCTGCTGATCATCTCTACTAGGTGCGTTGACACTCTGGCCAACTAACTCTCTCCGTGGTGGTTGATTTTCCTCTTGTACTGCTTGCACCTGATTTAATGCATTTCTTTGATCAGCAAATAAAGAAACCTCCTGTATGCTTGGAGAACATGTCTCCAATGGCGTGGGTGATTTAACTACAACTCTTGGAGGCTTTGGTTGAACAGGCTCTTGCCGAACTAGCTCCTTCCTTCGAGATTCTGGACCTCGTGTAATTTGTTTCTTTCTGCCGGTGGTGGGTGTCCTATGATATCCCATTAAAGTGTAAGTCAATGCAATCGACCTACTCTTCAATCTACTCACACGCCTGTCAACCCATGCTCTGGTAAATGTCAAGACTGGAATAGAAAGTGTGTCCAAGTCAGCAATCTCTGGTTCTGACCAATCCAAAAGTGGAAGTGGAGTATCTCTCACTGCCTCATAGTCTGGATGGACAATGTTCATGTCCTCATCTACCTGGTCTAGTACCGGAATGAAGTCACGCTCCCTAATCATGCCTATTAGCAACCTAGAGAACATTCTTTTTCTGACTTTAGTCTCATCTGATGCACCAGCCCAATAATCCTCAATGTTTGCCTTATGTTTAAACTCTTCTGACAGTACCCATCTGATATTGTTATGTGGATCATAGTGTTGTCTGCTGGTGTAATAGGAAAAGTGATAAAACTGAAGCTCGCTCTCGGCTTCTTTAGCTGCCTGCAATGAAGGACACACTTCATTGGAATTGCCCATGACAATTGGGAAGTCAACTCCTCCCTTCTTCATTTTCTTCTTAACTTTATTGAAGGCAACCAATTGCCTAGATATCTCTAACATCAATATTCTGTTGGTTGGGTACTTAGGCAGCCTATATGGGTATGAAGAAAATCCTTGTAGCCTTATGTAAGAAAACTTCGGAAATTGTATAAACTAGCACCCATACCTCTCAATCAATTCCTAGGCTTCCCTCAAGATCCTGTGATGCATCTGCTCCTAGAGTGTTCTCGTGATGTGCATGGTGAAGGCGTCATTGACGCACCTGTAATGAGTAGTACTTGTCAAGTGCAACTGCGGACAAGCCTCATGGATTTTGAACTGGTGAGAGCCACAACCAACAGGCTCCTTGTATGAGATTCCTCTGTATTTCGTCATACCGGCCAGCATGTAAACAATGTAAGAGCCCGTGTAAAAGGTCTTCGTTCTTCTCAAGCTCAGGAGTTGCTCATGCAAATTGTCACTGATCATTTCAGCCCAGTTGACGTAATCCTTTCCCTCCAGCACGAGGTTGATGTAATAGAACATCCATGGCTCAAAAATAAAAGCCTGAGGGCAGCCTCCAACTCGACTCAGCATCATGATGAGATCACAGTACTCTTGCTTCAAGTCATCTGCTATAATTTTCCTTGGCAGCTTCGTGCAAGAGGGCTTCGGGTTGCTCATCCAGCGAGTATTGATCGTCTCTGTACATCTCTCGAATGCAGAAGCATACATTCGTTTAGCTCGTTCTCTGGACTTGTAAATCATATTCCTGTGTGTTGGAATCCCAAAAGCTTCACCAATAGCAGCAGGAGTGAGGTTAGCGAGCACTTGACCATCCGGTGACATAATCGATCTGTGATCCTTCTCATAGCAGTTGGCGCACTCCATCATCAGCTCTGAACACTGAATGGCTGGTGGGAAACCAGCAGCTGCATATAATCCGCTTCGAATGATGTGTGAAGTGTTCGAAGGTTGATGATTACCAATCCCCAGCATTCTATTCTTGAAAGTCTCCAAGTTGATAGAGCCCAAGTTCGTGTCAGCAAGCTTGGCCAACTTCGAAGTAAACTTTGACTCCGGCAAGAAAGACTTGCTCAACTTCTTGATAACAGCTTGCCTGGATGCACCATTGTTGTCCTTGCCAGTTGTTCTTGTTTCAGCCATCTACAAAACAATAAACATCCATCAGCAAATTAACTTAGAAAAATAAATAAAATGTTTTGCAGGGCTGCCAGTCGACTTTAAGAAGTTGCACTATTATTTCTCATTTGCAAACCTCAACTTCTCCAATAGATTTGGAATTATCAATCACTTAGAAAGTCTCAGCAACTTTGATATTTTCAGCAACTTCAATGAAACTTATCAAATTTCCTAGCTGGCTGCAGCAACTTCAAGAAAATCGCCCAACTTTAATCAGCAATTAGCAACTCTTGCAAGTTCGCACTTTCAGCAAATTAATCTTCTTCTTTAAATCGAACTTCTCACTTGCATTGCAACTTCAAACTTCAACAACAACTTCAGATTTCAGCCTTCAGCTTCAGCAATATTTCGAACCTCTTCAACACTTCAGCCTCAGCAACTCACTCTCCAGCTTCAACAATGTGCTCCTTCAAAAATTCGAACTTCTTCAACACTTGCAGCATTAGCAACTTTCAATCTTCACACTCAACTCAGCTTCAGACCCAAAGCAATTTCAAATTCCTTCAACTAGTGAGGAAAAATGAAAAACTTCTCAATTCTTATAGCAAAAATCGAATTCTAGAAGGAGCTAAGTTTAGTCAGTACATTAAATCTCCACTACTCTATTTGAATTTCCCTCCTCTGGCATTTTTGACACTTGTCTTTCGACGTCAGGAATCTTAATCTTCTAGAAGTTCAACTTTGACTGGGATGTTTTAATTCACTTTTGAAAATATCTAATTTAAATCCATCTTTTAATCAATTTTATTTACCAGCCAGAGCTCTGTCACTTGGATATTTTAAATTTTAATCACCTCTGACGCTCTGGAAAATTCATCTATGAAGAACTCAATCAAAATCATCTAGGAAATTCCCTTGGAATTCATCATCTGGAAAATTCTATCTCGAAAACACATTTTATTCACTTTGCCTTAGATAATTTTAAATTCTCCCTTAGGAAAATTTCACAATTCGAGCACCGATTAAAATCTTCATCTAAAAGGCATTGGCGAAGTGCAGAAGACATAGAAATCCATTTCTCATCGAAGATCTCCAATACCCAGAAGAGAATTTTCTCCAGAACTTGTCGAATCCATGGGTATACAACGAACGGGTTCATTTAAAATTTAAAATTTTGAACCTTAGAAAAATATTTTTTTAATCAATTTAATCCCGTTCTTCATCTCTATGAATATCTTGTGTTGCTCTGACTTGAAATTTTTTAAAATCCACCCTGCAATGCCAACATCCTCTGACTTCATCCACTGACAAATTTATTCATGCCCAGGAAAGTTTTATCATCTCAAAGTCTAGGCATATTTTCTTAAGAAAATATTTTTGTGCCTTAGAAAAATTTTGAATCACCTTGCATTTTAGAAAATTTTGCCTTAGGAAATTTTGTGAGGAAAATTTCATTTCATCAACTCACTTAGAAAAATTATTTCCATTACCTTGGGCGCATATTATACCATGGACATTTTCATTTAAAAATTCCAACGCCTAGCATATTATTTTTATTCACTCACCACCTTACACACTTGGGCGCATACCACACTTGAAGGGGAATATTAACCACGCCTAGCAATATTTTTCTTTTTATCACTTGGCATTTTCAACGCCTAGCAACACTTTATTTCACCACCTTACCCCTGGCGCATTTCACACATGTTGAAGGATAAAACACTTTGAACGCCTCCAACATGTGACCTTTCATCTCCCTCGTTTTTGTCCTCACATGCCCTCTCTTGGGCGCATTTGAGCATGCATGAAGGATGAACTTTTCAAACGCCACCTTTTGCTTTGTTGACTTCTTAGCTTCTCAAACATGGGCACATATAGGATGGTGAGGTGGATAAGCATCTTTGATTCTTTATGATGGGCGCATTTTGGCATGCATGAAGGATGAACTTTTCAAACGCCACCTTTTGCTTTGTATCTTTGACTTCCTCTCAAGATGGGCGCATTTGATGCCTCTAGGAGGATTAAACATTTTGACCTCTTTGACTTGCTTGTTGCATGGGCACATTTTGCTATGAGAGGAGGACGAGTTTTATACTTAGAAAATTTTCAAACATGAGACCTTGCATGAGGGCGCATTTTGCCATAGGAGGTGGATGAAACTTGTGCCTTAGAAAATTTTTATGCTTCTTCATCAAGCTAGGCGCATTTTGAGGTGGCAGGAGGATATCCAACACTTAGAATATTTTTTGATGCTATTAGCTTGAAGTGGGCGCATTTTCATGGTGGTGCAGGATGAAGTATAACACTCAGCCATTTTTCTTGTCTTCGCCAGCTTCTTCATGCCTTCCTATAAATAGTAAGTCCTTTGATTTTCATAACTCAGAGGCACAGATTGCTTTGAAATTTTGAACATTGGTCTTTCATTACTCTGTTAACCTATTGACACTACTATTTTGAGTTGGCCTGCTAAAAATAGCATATTTTGAAGGTAGTTTGCTATTTATAGTAAGCGCTTGCTTCTGAGACCTCCATATCTCCGTTTTACCTGAAATTCAAAAGGTGTGCTCCTTATCGGGTGACTTGCCTATTGACACTGGCGTCCGCTGCTGACTTTCTATTTTTAGCAACTTACTAAAAATAGTAATTGCTCAGAATGTCTTCAAATTTCACCTGCTGAATGCTTGAAGTGTGGTGATCGTGACTGGATGTTGCCTTTGCATGCTTATCGTGTTTTGCCCTTGAATTTAGGAAACCCTAATTTCCGTGCCAACCTACTAAAAATAGCAAGTGTCTGATTTTCCAGCCTCTGCAACTCCGTTTGACTTTGTTTATGTTGCATTGTGATCAGTTAGTGATTATGATGTGCTGGGAAGTGGCTGCCATAGTGCACCTGCTAAAAATAGCAAGTTGCTGAAGGAGTGATTATCTCGATTTGCATGTCACATCACTGCGTAGGTTTCGGAAAACCCAGAAAGAATCATTCGACATGCACTGAAAACTTTGACATGCAAACCCTAAAAATAGCCTCTGAAGGCTGCTTCTGAAAACGTTTTGATCTTGGTTTGCATGTTACACCATTGTGAAGGTCTCGAAAAACCCATAAGGAATATGCAGACATGCGTTGAAAGAACTCTGCATCTAAGCCCTGACATTTGTTCCGGAAGCTGAACTACTAAAAATAGTAAGTTGTCCGTTTCAGCTCAAATTTTGCCAATGAGCAGCTTGATGTGCTCTGAATGCAGTGTGACTGTTAAAATTTCAAGAATGCTGACGGAACGCCTGGAATTACACACTTACTAAAAATAGTAAGTAGCCGGAATCTGATGAAATTTCAGTGGAAGCTTGCTGGAAGCACACTGATCTCAATGTTAATCTCAATTTTCAATTTATTCACTTTGTTCGACCCTAGACTGACCAGAAAGATGGAAAACCTAGTTTTCAGACTCGGCCAAATTTCACGTTTAAGCTCAATGGCGGGCACATTGCCCGAAAGGTAGACCAGAAAAGAGACAGAAAGAGAGAGGGAGACCAAAACCAAAGCCAAAAGACCAGAATGGAGCAAAATTTAGGGGGTCCCCATTTTGAATGGGGCGATGTGTGAAAAGGTCACAACACCACCCACCTTAAACTTGAATTCCATAGTATGGAAGTTTTGTGAAGACTTCCCAAGTGAGTGTAACCACTGGATGTCCAAAATGGCATTGGTGTCTCCTAAGTCCACCACGTAGAAATCATTAGTAGCTGTATAGTTACCTATCATCATGCACATCTGAGGTGTCTTCTGCATACAAGAAATTTGATATCCATCTGCAAATATGACATTAAACCCCTCATGCTCAACTATTTGCTAACCCTTCTTGGTAACCATAGCAAAATCTATAAAGTTGTGGGTAGCCCCACTATTTATCAGAACTATGACCCTCTATCCCTGTAACACTCCAAGAACTCTGAAAGAGTTGAATTTTAGTGTACCAAACATAGGCACAAGAGCACTACCCTTCACTCCCTAAGGTGGTGTCCCATTGGCTCCCAACTACTCATCATCTGACTCACTATGTTCGCTGCCCTAGTTATGATCAAATTTCTCCTCTTCCTCACTATCAAAAACTATTTGTATATAATGCACCTTTCCCTTACCAAGACACTTGTGCCCTAGTTCCCAAGGCTCCCTGCAGCTAAAAGACAATTTATTTCGCCACAACTATCAAGTCTCATCACCCATTCTATTTTTCTTGGGCCACTCTTTCTTAAATGGTTTCTTGAGAGGTAGAACCCTTTGACTGAAATTTTTCTTCAAATTAGCAGAATCCAAGTCCCTAGCTTTCTTGATTGCCTCTTGTAATGAGCTAGGATTGAACACTTTGATCCAACCCCTTAGAGGATTCGTCAAGCCATCGATAAATAAAACCAACAATCTTCTCTCTAATATATCAGTAACCAGCATAGAATCTTTAGAAATCAACAATGTAACTATCAACCGATCCCCACTGTTTCAACTGAGCCAACTCCTTGAAATGGAGTTCAGGGTCCTTGTTATCAAACCTCTCAATTAATCTTTTTGTAAATTCCAAATAAGATGTGATCTGATCATGGCCCATGGTGACCATACCATGATGCCACCGCTTGTGAGCAATTCCATCTCGATGTATGGAAGCGTATTTGATTGCTTCCTCTTTTGGCATCGGATTCAACTGGAAGTATGTATCAACCTTTTGAATGCAAGCATGTGTTGAAGTCTTCCTTGAACCATCAAATAAGGGAAAGCTCAATTTACCAACCTTCCTCCTAAGATCATTGTGATGCTCTTTATTGCTCCTATTGAGCATATGTCCGCGGAGGGAGATATTGTGCTAGAAACCTAGACTTGCATCAACCCAATCCTATCTAAGTTGTTCCTGTATCTCTATCAATGTGGGCTCATTTCCTTTTTGAGGCTCTACTCTGGGTGGGAAAATATACATTAAAGGCCTTGAACTAGCAGGAGCAGAACGCCGATTCGACATCCTATTATTAACCGAATTATCCCCTTGGCCATTATTGCCTCTGTTATTGTCATTTTGGTTATTACCATTATTGTTGTTGTTATTATTGAGCAAGATTTGTGCCATTAAATCGATCGACTGATTCATACTGATTTGTTGCTATTGTTCTACCAACAATGCATTAAGGTCTTCCCCTCTTTGGTCTTCCCCTCTATCACCTATCTCTGCCTCTCTATGTGCACCACCTCCTATAGAAGAATCAGTACCACTGCCTGAAGGAGATCTCTGATGTATTCCCATTATACCTAAAGCAAATTCCCCTTCTGGAACCTGAGTAGGTTTCCACTGTTTCTTTATTTCTCTATTATAATATTGTTGGCGTAACAACTAACACCTCTGGAGTAGAAGTTGTTATGAATAGCCTATGTACACTACGCAATGAGTGCTCTTCAAATTATGGAGGGGAAGCTCCCTCGTTGTGCTTTGACAAATATACTTGCAAAGGAAAATAAGCTAAAACTATGTCCTGTCTTTTTGTTTCAGCTGCTAGAGGCACAAGGCTTTCTTGAAAGAACCTATACGTTGCAGCTGAGTTTTCTCTGGTTTTGCAGATCTACTAACTACAACTTATATTTAATCTATCCAATCTCCTCAGGAAAACAGAGCAAGAGGAAACGGAGCAAGGTTTGACTATCGGACGATAAGCGTGTTTAGACTCTCTACTTGAAGGCAAGGTGGCGCAACTATCATCTCAATCTAAACAAGCTTATTGGGCACAAAACAGATTTAAGAATTTACTAAGACAACCTTATGGAACCCTGTGTGGCATAACACTTGATTGAAATAGTAAAATCTTCACAAAACAGCCTTTATCACCACAATCTCACGAAACCCTATGTGGCATAACCTTTAATTATCATGATAAAGATTCACAAAACAGATTTATCACCGTAACTTCTCGAAACCCTATGTGGCATAACGATTGATCACAATGGTAAATTAACACAAAATAGATTTATCATCTCAATCTCTTGGAACCCTATGTGGCATAACAATTGACTTCAATGATAAAGATGTTCAAACAGATATATCTAAACTATGGAAAGAATTCAGCATCACAATCTCTTGAAACCCTATGTGGCATAACAATTAATTGCAATAGTGAAGACACATGAACAAATACCAAAAAGAGCAATATTGAGGGCAAGGTAGGCGCAGCATATATTTCTCTCTCAAGCAAAAGTTATTTACAAATGAGCATAAGCTCTTATTTATATACATCAAGGTGTAGGGAACCTAAAATCACCTTGTGTCATCTCTGATTCTTGCAATGCATGCAAGCAATGCAAACCCTAATTAAGTAAACTATAAGTCTAAAGTCAGAGGAAGCCCCCTCAGTTTAGCTGAAGCGTCTAATCTAAAATGGACAATTGTAATGCGAGCATGCCGTCCTTATTGAAAGCAAGTTAAGCGGAAGACTACCATCGTTAACGTAAAACCCTAAATAAAACTCCAAGTGTAAAAGGCGACTCTCAGAATAGATATGCATGTGATGACAACTTGAGTTAACTGGAAAGGGTAACACCCGGTTCAACTTCGTGTGTGTAATGTCTATCACGAGAGGTGGGAACTGAAGTTTACTATGTGTGATCTCGAGCAATCAATCCCTCAATAAGTTATTATTTGTATCACCATGGAGCTATGAGACTCTGAAGATGCTATGTCGATGCAGCATGTCCTCACCAGCTGTGATCTGGACTGAAGTTCCCTTCTGCTCCTCGTTGCTTCATCGAATAATGTTGACATGTAAGCTGAGTAACCTTACAGCCAATAGTCTCCCCACTGAAAATGGTATGAATGAGTGCCTGAAGCTCTGACTGAACGTCGGTAAGCTCTATGTAGGCACCACCCTCAATCTGGTAACGGCACGGTAAGCGAGATACTAGAGTCCTCACAAACCGGAGTGCACTAGTAACGTGCTTTCTACTCTCAGCCAACTCTGACGCCAAACTGTCCTCTATCTTTGCTCTGAAAACCAACTGTCTTCCAAGAGTAGATAGCCTCTCTGTCCTCTGCATCTGTGACTGTGTCATAAGCCAAACTCAGGTGAGCAATCATAATTTCATCCCTGGGTTTGTTAATAGCCATATCCCGTTCCTCATCCTAAAGACGAATACGGAGCTCTCGTGCATTGTACCGCAACTGATATAACTCTGTAAGCATAGCACGGCCTCTAGCAACGAACTCTTCCTCCCATTCCTCCAAATGCTTGCCATATGCAACTAAATGATTGAGTTGACTTTGTTCTACTGGAGGCTCAAGTATCGGTGGGAGTGTGTTAATGGCTTCTGGTCTGTGTACAAGGCTAGAAATGTATTGGCGAAGCTGTCTGATTTCAGCCTTGAGGACTGCCTTGTCTTCTCCGTCTTTTAGCAATCTATCCCTGGCACTGTCTGTAGCAACTTGTAGAAGATACACCTGAGTCTGGCGTGTGCTGCGACCAAGGTTGACTGTGATAACTTCAAAATCCTGAGATTCTAATTCAGCCAAGTTCTTCCCCTGTGGAGGTACGGCGGTCTCAATGACAATCTCCATGTCAGTGTTTCTCTCTATGTGAACCATGTTCTTAACTCTCTTGTCCGGCGCATCCTGGTAAATGTCATCAAAATCAGAATGATTGAGAACATAGGATGGCTGCCTCCTCTTCCTTCCTAGCTGAGCCTCGATCCAAGATTGGTCTCGGCTAATGCTACTAGAAGGGTCTGCACTAGTGACAGGAGGTACTGATGAGAGTGAGTGTGTAGAAGACCCACTGCGAGGTGGAGAGTCTAAGTCCAATTCAATGTGAATTGGGACTGGTGACGGCTCTGAAACTGGTATAGGAACTTGAGGCTGAACCTCAGGTACTGGCGGGCTCTGAGCTGATCTGGCTGGCTCTGTGATGGCGGTGTCTGCTGGGGCTACGTGTGTGAAAGCGATGTGGCCTTGCCTTTGAATTATTTGGCGCTTGTACTTTCTTAGGAGGGTTACTCCTTTTTTCTTGTTAGGTTTGTGAGGGAAGGTAGGATTCACCACTCTTGGCGGCTCACTTTCAGGTACTTACCTCCTTGTCTTCTTCTTTGTCGAGGAAAAGTATCGCATTACGGATAACTCTACTTGACCTCTCCTTGACCGTTGCGTATTCTTTGGCATACCAATCCTCTTTGGAAAGCGGTTGTGTATCGACCTGCTCTCAGAAAAATTGAGGAAGAACCTCTCCCTCACCATCGATAAACCTCCCACATCCAGACAAGAAAACAGAAATCTGTGAGAGAGAGAAGCGGCCGTAACTACGTCTGCGAACCTCGAAGTCATCTGTGCAATTTGCCCAGTAATCCTCCATAGAAGGCTCGTGATATGCCCTCCGCGCGGTTATAATGACCGAAAGGTCATAGGCACGTCTTCGACAAGATACTTAAGATGATATCTCTCAAGTTCTTGTCCTGCGATCTTTGCATCAATTGCCGACTTGCACCAATACATTCCAAACTGAAAAGGAAAGTTGAGTGATGGCCTGTGCCTGCGGCGTAGAAGACGATGAACATCATGCATCTGTCTAAGGAACTCCTGAAAAACTGTCTTATCCGAAGGATAGCGTGGAAGCATAGCTGGATTTCCTGTGAAACCGTACACTCGGATGTAGGTGTATGTTGGGAACTGAATAAACCAATCTGCCCATCCATCCATCGCTGCCCTAGCAACTGCCGAGATACGAACATGCAACTCCCGGTCCAGGTTCCTCACTGTATAATAAGTCAAGCTTCATGAACACGCTTGAAATGGCGTTCAGCTCTGTGAACTCAAGCTGATCATAATACTGATAAACCTTCTGAACGGTGAGAATGCCCACGGTGTTAAGTCCTCGAACTGACCTGATAAGCGATCAAGTATCACGAGTATGAACACATATGAAACTGTGAGCAACCATAAAAATGTCGCTTTGTGGAGAATGCTGATGAAAATGCTTGATCGCATAATGCTCCACCTTGAAAATGCGACCAATAATGTAATACATCCAAGGCTAGAAAACATTTGCGTGTGCTTGACCTGAGACACGATTCAGGAGTGTGATTAGAATCGCGTACTCATCCTTGTACTCACCACAACCCACATTGTTTGGCAATCTGTTCTTTGCTTGTTTTAAACATCTTTCTGCCATCTTCTTTTGACATTTGTCCACATCAGCATCAAATGCCTGCTCACACTGCTCCATAGAAATCACCAAACTGTTCTGGTGCTGAGGAATACCAAAACTCCTTTGGATGTCCAAAGGTTTGAGACTGCAAATGACCCGTCCGTCAACTGACGCTATCTCACAAGTAGTAGGATTGTAATGCTTAATGCAAGCCATCACAAACTCAACACAGTGAACGGAGATAGGTATGGAAGCGGCCTCTAGTAAGCCAGACTGCTCAATATTCTGAATGATTGAACTTCTGATTTTAACTGGGTCTAGCACTGATTCTGGCAAGATTTCTGGAATCTAAAAATAGCCTGCGAGAGTTAAAAATAGCCTTTCGAAGAATTATTTTCAGCGAAAAATCCGAGATATGGGTTTTGTCCAGAAAAGGATTCTAAGACAACCCAGAATGTCAGATTTGCGAAAATTCAACTTCTACTTGATCGTACAGAGATTTTTCACTTGAGAAAATCGGCAATTCGAGAACGAATGTTCTGAAGCTAAAAATTCATGAAAAATCAAACGCACAATTTCAACTCGAGGAAATTATATGGAAATGATGCAGATACTGAGACTTGTAGAATTCACCAATTTCAGGAACATGCAATTTGTATTTTATGAGAAATCTGTGATTGAAGGATGAAAAAGACGTTTTTATCATGTCTTCTTCTGTGAAAATCGCCCAAGATTTCTTTGAAAAACTGATAATTGTGAACTTGAATCTGCAAAAAGATATGTTAGGAAAAATCGCCTCTGAGAATTGATGTAGATTTTGCCTCTGAACTGGAAAAATTCACCTTGGAATTGAAAACCACGAATTTCTCTTGAAATTTGCGGCTTTTGTTATGAATGAAATTCGAGTTTCCTCTGAAGAAAATACGAATTTTATTGAATTTGAGGATTCGCCTTTGAATCTCTGGAGAACTGCGAATTGCTATGAGAATTGAGATACGCCTTTGAGAATCAAGGAATTGCGAATTGCTTTGGATTTTGAATTTGCTTTGAAGATATGCGCCCTTCTCTTCTTGAAGAAATACGAATTTATCTTGAATTTGCTTTGAATTTAATAAACTTCGATTTTCCCTTTGAAGATAATGAATTTGCCTTAGAAAATCACGAATTTCACTTAAGATTGAATTGCTCTTAATGAAATCGAATTTTCTTTTGAAAGCTCTGTGAATAACAATGAAGATGGCGTTATGTATAAATAAGAAGAAATTCGCACTGAATTGTGACTGCAAGAATTCATAAACCCTAACAAGAATAGAAATCCTCTGATTGGTTGCCTTTCAGTTGCACTGCCACTGACTGGAAGTTCAAATTTGAAATAAATAATAAAATATTTATTCTCATGCAAAGGCGCCAAAAATAGAAAATCGCCATTAATAAACAAGTATATTTTGAACTTCAGTTGACAATCTGGTTGAAGCTCTGAGATTCATCGTTTGACTTTACGATTCCGAAAAGTC
This sequence comes from Sequoia sempervirens, assembly GCA_007258455.2. Classification (NCBI taxonomy): domain Eukaryota; kingdom Viridiplantae; phylum Streptophyta; class Pinopsida; order Cupressales; family Cupressaceae; genus Sequoia; species Sequoia sempervirens. The sequence goes on from VDFB02141168.1 coordinate 17,344, forward strand.
ATCTCTTGAGCACATAGGCGTCCATTTGCTCAAGATACTTCATTTTTCACTAACTCCCTATTTAATAGCTAACAGCACTGTCACGACTGGCCAACTTCGACACTGATTTCCGGATGACCGGGTGATGCTGAGACTGTTCTGAGATATTCATCGGAAAGCCTACTGAACAAGGAAGAAATGTCTGCTGGGAGACACAACTGCAAAATCCACCGTTTAACCCCTTGAAAAATTAGGCGTTATTTTACTTTGGGTTCCAGACCATTTCCCTAACCGCCTGATGCTGATTGCCAGGCGACGAGTGACGGACTGCTGATATGAGACGAAGCTCACTACATCATGGAGATATTCTGCATCCAACGACGTATGCACGATAGCGAAAGCGTGTTAAGGGCCTCAAAAGTAAAAGCGCCCCTGGCTCATGGTTGCACTTTTGTCATTTTGGCGAAAGTCGAACGTTCATCCAAGTACCCTACTTTGACCGTTGATAATGGAGCTGGGATGACCCGATTCAGGCACTATCTGTTTTAACGGACAGCCAAAAGAGCCCACAAGAGAAGTCTCTGGAGATGACGAAGCAAGAAAACTGCTTCTAAGACCTCAAAAACTTCAGTGCGTATTTTATTTAAGATTACCGCTTCCAGACTTAGCCATTTTCCGGACGTCCTCACTTTGCAGTATTACACCAAAGACCTCACACACACGAGCGACTGCCAAATCCCGAAGGCTGACGGCTGTGCTCATTGGAAAGATAAAATGATAACGCTCAATAGCCGTGAAGACTTCGAACGCGAACGGGCTCATCTGACAGGCTAAAAGGCTAGGCGCCTCTAGACTGTGGAAATACACTGAAAATCATTTGTTGGTCCGCCCGTGAAATTATGTGCTTGGTAGAATCTCCGCCACGACCACCTGAAACGTCGGATCGACAAGCTGAATGATGTGTTGCGGAGCTAGGCTAGAGTATTACTGATGTCGTGAAGACTCTGTCTGCAAATTTTGCCATCTAGAAGGTCCTTTAAGCCAGCGCCCCTAGCTTGTCTTGCACTGGGAACAAACGGAGAAGCTCAGAAACATGAAAACTCCATTTTAAGCTGATCTTTGGATGACTGCTGCCTGAACTCTGAGAGTCAGATGACTGCGCTTGATATCTCGTTGGATAAGCAGACTAATCGTGAACGAATTGACTGCATCCGGCATCGAAACTGTCGAGATCTACCCCCTCCTTAAGATGGGCGCCCTCAGGCTAGAGGCGCGCTTTTTCCTGAAAAGAACAAAATTCTCACATCTTGAACTTTAAGGATTTCAACTTCTGTCGCTGATAACCGGAGCTATGGGTCTCCAAACGCCTCGCTGGATAGCTCAACGGATAGCCAGACTGATTCTGAAGAGATTGACTGGATGCTTGAACATTTTAACCAGAATCTTGACCTTCAATAAGTTGGGCGCCCCTGGGCTATTCTTGCGCTTTTGTGCTTTTCCTCTGAGAAATCTCTATGATTTGATCATTGAAAACTCTGTTTCGATCATTTGAAATGACCATCTGCAATATGGAATGTCGTCGTGAGATGCTCCTCCATCGTGAAGATCTTCATCTTGAGTCTCTGCTTCAGTCTTTGTCCAATATAACTGACTTTGATTGACAAAACTATTGACAAATACTCCATGCTTGACATTGCCCAAAACTGTATTCTACTACATTTTAGCAAGATTTAGACTTTTAAATGCAAAATGCCTTGATGAAGCAAAAAAATTGGTTTGGGTACAACAAATATCTTCTCTCTTTATCACTCGTGAAAACCACGAGCTGGCAGGAAAACCAGCTCTGATACCACTGTCAAGACCCTTACTCAAGATAGCGAAATTTTCACAATTATCCCCAGTTTGACAATACAAGCATTTAGTCAAACAGTTTACTTGCTTGTTGTTCTGAGTTGCTTTCAGATGGTATTTAAATAGAAATTGCATACACTAAACTCATCATATGAACTACTCCACTACTTTCAATGATTTAGCATTTACATTTAACCATTGCATCATAAAGGTAGATGGAAATCACAACAACAAAATATTACTGAACAGCTAACATTCATGTTCCAAGTTGACAACATTAATTGCACATATCTGATATTCAAATTACAAAATGGAGAATTAAATGCAGGAATTTCTGAATATATAACAACACATTATGAGTTGCAACAGCCAGCATTATATAATCTTAGATTATTGAAGATTGGCACTAGTATTAGCAGACCAAACCCCTCATAGAACTCCACGCACCCTTGGTGATGGATCGCGGTAGTTAGGGAAGGGCAGCGGTAGAGTTTCAGAGGCCCACAATCTCCTTATTTCGCCTCACGCTCAACCTCAATGTCCACAACACACAAAATGCCAACGATCCCTCCACTAGCAAATGATGAATGATGAACTGATAAGACTGCCACGATTTTCCCTGGATTAAGTCGCCCAACTCAACATGATTATCCCAATGTCATCAATCAGAAAAATGAAGTGGAATGTTGCAATAAATCACAAACTCCTTTGAAAATTAAAATGCCTCCCTTGATACAAATCGACCAGCAAATGAGGAGGGTTTGAAATTGATCAAAATTAGATATATTGACACCTCTGCAAATTTGTCTCTGAAGGAGACTCACAAATTTGAAAAAAGCCAAACTCCACAGGGTAGGGTGGATAGTTTCACCACCAAACCTTGTAAACCTCAAGCTCCCTCAGTTTCACAAACAACCATGAAGAAATAATAAATTTCAATAATGAAAAGAGCCTCCAAAATGAATTATTATATCTTCCCATGGATGCTCTTCCAAAATACCTTTTCCTTCACAAATATTAAATTTAAATAATTGAACTTTTGACTTTAGGAGGGAAATCAAATAAAGTGACTTTATAATATTATAAGTCCCACTTAAGTCACTTTAAAACAATATTAATTAGTTAATTAATATTATTTGTATTATTTACTTGAGAAGAATAATATTAAATAATCAATAATTAACTCCCTTATTTTTATTTAATGGCTTATGGGAATTAAATAAGCCATTAAATCATCCAGACTATCAATTGGAAGGGGACATTACAAAGACAACAAAAATGGGTTAGGAAACTCCAAGTTTATGACTTTGATATTGAATATGTCAAAGGGAAGAGGAACATAGTGGCTGATGCTTTTTCAAGAAGGCCACATTTGTGCTCAATTTTAGAGATATCAGCAGATTGGATGGAGAAAACACAAGCTGAATATGCAAAGAATGCCCTTGCAAATAGCATTCTTGATGGCTCATTACGGGATGACAAGTACAAGGTAAGCAATGGTCTCATTTTCTACAAGGAAAGGATTATGTTGGTCCCTGAATCCAAGATCAAAATGCAGACTTTTAAGACATTTCATGACATTCCTATGGCTAGTCATCTTGGGTATTACAAATCATACAAGCAGATCTGCGAGAGATTCTCATAGAAGGGGATGAAGGATGATATTCTCAAGTATGTTCATGAGTCCCAGGTGTGAGAACAAAATAAAAATGAGCATACTTACCCTACTAGTTTATTGTGGCCCTTACCCATTCCTACTTGGAAGTGGGAAAGCATCTCGATGGACTTTGTTACAGGGCTTCCCAAGGTACAGGGGAAGGATTGTATCTATGTGGTAGTGGACAAGTTGAACAATTTTTCTCACTTTTTTGCTATTTCAGTAGGGTATATAGTGATACAGGTGGCAGATTTGTTCTTTAGAGAGGTGTTTAGACTCCATGGAGCACCTAAGACCATCATTAGTGACAAAGACAAAAAAAATTATGAGTTTGTTTTGGTAGGAGTTGTTCAAATTGTGTGGTACAGAGTTGACTCCTAGCACTACCTATCACCCCTAGATTGATGGATAGACAAAGATTAGTAATAAATGAGTGGAAGGATACCTAGCAATTATGTTTTAGGACAACATAAGATGTGGGTTAAGTGGTTTCATTTGGTGGAGTTTTTCTACAACTCCACTTTTCACATGACTATCAGGATGTCTCTTTTTATGGTTTTGTATGGTTATGAAGCTCCTAGCCTCATTGACTTACTTTTTGGAGATTGCATAGTGTCTAGAGTTAGAGATCTTATTTAGGAGAGTCAGGACGTTATGAGATCCGTGAGGGATAATATATAGCATACGCAAAATCAGCAAAAGTTGTACTCTGATCAACATCACATTGAGCAGGTATTTGAGGTAGGGAACATGGTTTACTTGAGATTGCACCTTATAGGCAGTCCACTCTCAAGAAGACTAGGTCAAAGAAGCTTAAGCCCCACTTCTACGGACCATTTAGAGCCACTAGGAGGATCCAAGAGGTGGCTTATGAGCTTGAGCTACCTGAGAGTAGCAAGGTGCACAATGTCTTCCACGTGTCTTTCCTTAAGAAGGTACTTGGGCGAAATGTGATTCCTTCTATAGAGTTGCGTCCTTTGGATGAGGAAGGAAAATTGATATTGGTCCCAGAGGCAATGATTGATTTCAACGAGAATACTCTGCAGAAGAGGGTTATCAAGGAGTACTTAGTGAAGTGGAATAACTTGTTAGTAGAGGATGCTAATTGGGAGAGTGAGCAAATATTACAGCATCCAAAGTTGTGATTCTTGAGGACAAGCAATCTTGGGGAGGGAGGATTGTAATATCCCCTTCTTGCACCTAGTTCAGTACGATCTTTCCATTAGCCTATTCCAAAGTTCCTGTAGGCTCAGTGCATATGGTTAGGGGATGTAGTGTCCTATGATGAACTACTTGTGGAGGTTTTATGAGTTTTTCGGTAGAGCTGTAATTTTTAATAGTGGCTATTTTTAGTAAGTTCTAGTTGGACTCCAATTGCATTAGTTGGGAGAAATGACTCACTATTTTTAGCAAAGTGCTATTTTTAGTAAGTGTTATTTTTAGTACATGGTCTTGGCTTCTATTCCTTTATTAGTTTAGTGTTGAGGTTTCCAGTTTTGGCCTTGGCGAGTTCTAATGTTTCTAGAGAAACATTTGATCTTCGTCACTTAAATCTTTTATAAAGTCACTTAATGACTCAAGTGCAGGGTAATGGGTTCATAAGGGACCCCCTTGATCATCACCTAGAAATGTGGTGCCTTTAAGTTGTTTTAAAAGGCAAGTTTATGCTACATTGGACACCAAGGTAAGGAGGTGTTTAATATTTTTAAAAATGATTATTGTTTGCCTCCAAAGTGGACTCCAAGTTAGAAGGAGAATAAAGTTAAATGTTTTATTTTTGGAGAGCTCTAGATGGATCGAACTTCTTGGAGGGAAAAAAAATCAAATTGAACTTTGTTATTTCTTCCAACTCTCCCTTCGTGTATTCTCATGTCGTGAAAGTTTTTCTCTTCTCATCTATGACTTTGACTTACTCCTAGACGTGCTTGAGCTTTCGATAAAAAACCCTTTAGTTTCTTCAACTATTCCCTTCAGACTTCTTTGTTCCCCTTGTTTTCTTATTCTTAGGGACCTACTTTTTTCTCCAATGGTTCTGTTGACGTGGTTTTTGAGACCGCACCAACACAGAATAAAGTCTCCCAACGGACGCTCTATCCTCTCTTGAACAAAATATTCAGCATGCTAAGATTGCGAGTAAGATCATGCTTTCAACTCCAAGGTTCCTTAAGTGCGAATAGGCTCAGTTTGGCTCGATGTGATATTGCTGGTATGTCAAGGGGACTTACACAATTGTTCGGCAGTTGACAGCAGACAGCGGACTAAGGGTTTTCATGTAATTCAAATGATTTGGCAGGTGAGCACGGGATTCCTAATACTAATCGGAAATGTGCGGAAAGTAAAGGGTATAAGGCCTAAGAAATTTATATTCTATTCTAAATGCAGGATATGTGGAGCTTCGTTTCAATAGACTTCAACCGGATTTCACCTAGCCTCCGTCGGACAGCCTCAGCAAAATCGGTGCAATCTTCAAGGGAAATAGCAAAAGATGTTCAAATTATGAATTAACATGCATACACCATCAGAACGACGCATATAAGCATATAAATCACAACCGAAGTTAAACTCAAAATAATCTCCAGTCGACCACACAAGGCGAACTTATCATCAACAAGCCGCTAGTGGTATGGAATAAAGCGAAGCTATCTCAATAAAACACCACACACCAAAGTAAGCTACTTGCATGAATTTAAACTACTTGGATACGAAAGGAAGAAGAAACCTTGCTAGCATTTCATGACAAGACGAATTCCATCATCAATGAAAAGATCTATTATCATAAAATGTGTTACACAACAATCTCCTCAAAAGTTTTCAAAGGGAAAACTTTCTCTCTTCTCCAAATTATGCAAAAATGCTCTACAATGCTACACTACTAATACTCTCTCAATGTCTACTACTCCAATGTCTAATCTAATTCTAATGAATTACAAATGAGGGGGACTCCCCCTTTTATAGCTAGCCAAGTCCCAAAAGACGGCTAGGGTTACAATCAATAGAGTGGCTGCAATCACCACCTCAGCCTAAATAATATTGCCCTAAAAACCGGCCACAGAGGAGGAGTGGGGTAATAAATGCGCTATAATGTCCACCATCATCCTTCTAGAAGATTCCATTTGTAGACGCGTTCACACTGTTCTCGATCTTCTTTCTTGGCGTTGTTCTTTGATTTCTTCCACTTGAGGGTCTTCATCTTCGTCACTTTGAGTTATACTAAGTCTTAACACTTAGCCATTTTCTTGCAAATTTTCCTCCTTCGAGATTGTAACTCATCTTCATCGTGCTTCCACTTCAAGTCATCGTGCTCCGGCCTCAACATTTCTCCTGCTGGAGTTCTGATAACCTTGATTTTATTCATTTCTGGCTTAAGTAAACTATCTTCACGGAGGACTGAAGCAAATTCACCTAGGCAGTTCCTTTCAAATTCATCGTCTGGAGGATTTCACCTTGAAAACACATTTCCTTCACACTTGCCTTAGAAAATTTTCAAGTTTCCCTTAGGAAATACATCAACCTGGTGCCCACTTAAAATCTTCATCCCAAAATTCTCGACAAGCTGTGGAAGACCTTAAAATCAACTCCTCATCGATAATCTTCGATACCCAGAAGAAAATTTTCTCCAGAACGCATCGAATTCATGGTGCCCAACGAACGGTTCATTTAATTTTCTTGAATTTTGAACCTTAGAAAATATTCTTTCATCAAATTTATTCTCGCTCTTCGATCCTCCTCGAGAATTTTGCTCGACTTCAGGAAAATTCATCACTTCATCATACTTAGGCATTTTTCTAAGGGAGAAAATATTTGTGCCTTAGAAAATTTTTGAATCACTTAGCACTTTGAAAAATTTTCCCTTAGAAAATTTTTTATTCATCCTTCAATCCATCTTGCCAGTGGTGAGAAAAAATTCATCAACTTTTCTTAGAAAATATTTCTTGAAAGCACATCACACTTAATTTATTTTTCATCTGGCAATTTCAACGCCTAGGCATGCATTATTCATCCTTTGTATTTTATTCTCCATAAAATTTCCAACGCCCTAGCAATCATCTTCAACACCTTGGGCGCAAATGACACATGCTGAAGGATATTCATCACCACGCCTAGGAAAATATTTTCAACACTTTGCATTTTCAACGCCTAACACACTTCATCCACCCTAGGCACATATGATACTTGAAGAAGAATAAAATCACGCCCAGCATACATTCTCCACCCTTACATGCCTTAAAAATAATTCTAACACCTTACCACCTTAGCATCTTGTTTTCACACTTCACACGCCTTAGGAAATTTCTAACACCTTATAACTCCCATCACCTTCAATGCCTAGCACTTGAGAGAAAATCACGCCTATGCAACACACCTTTAGGCTTTAGGCGCCCAACACACACGCCTAGCAATTTTCTCTAAGGCCCACCACCTTGAGCGCATTTAGCACTTGAAGAGGGATGACGCCTAGCATTTACCTTGTATTCACCACGCCTTGGCAATATTTTTCACCTTATTTACCACCTCCACTTACTTTTACAACTTCAACTTGGCGCATTTAGGCATGCAAGAGGGATGACCTTTCAACTTCACCTTTTTTGTCTTCACTTGAGCTTGTTTGGGCGCATTTAGGAGGGTGAGAAGGATAAAAACTTTGACTTGTTGACTTGCTTCTAACTTACTCCTGCATGGGCACATTTTGATGTAGGTGGAGGATGAAGTTTAAAACAAGGGCGCATTTTGGAGCCTATGAGGGATGAAACACATGCAACGCCACCTCTTGGAATATTCCCTCCTTTTGTCTTTACATGGCCCATTTGGGCGCATTTTGCCCCTGGAGGAGGATGAAAAACGTTGACTTTGCTTTGACTACTCACAACTTGGGCGCATTTCACCCCCTAAGAAGGATGGGCGCATTTGGAGGGGTGAGGAGGATATCCAGACTTAGAAATTTTTTCAACCTTCCTGAGCTTCCCTTGGGCGCATTTCCCCATGCCTACAGGATAAAATTCATTGACTTTTCATTGACTTTCTTATCCTTGGGCGCATTTTGGGGTGGCAGGAGCATAAACTCATACTCAAAAATTTTTTATGACTCCTTACTAGCTGGGCGCATTTCCTTATGCCTGCTGGATGAAGTTCCAGACTTAGAACTTTTTCCATTCCTCGCCAGTATTTCATACCTTGCTATTTTAGCAAGTCCTCTCAATTTTGTACCTCTGAAGCTCGGAATGACTTGAAATTTTGCGCACTGCATCCTCATAGCCTTGTTGTCCCGTTGACACTGCCATTTTTAGTCACCCTGCTATTTTTAGCTCGTTTCCGGAGGTGGCTTACTATAAATAGTAAGCTCATGTTTCTGATAGCTCCCAAGCTCCGATCGAGTTGAAATTTGGATGAGGCGCTCCTCACCACGTGACCTGCTGGCTGACACCGACGCATGCGCTCAATTTACTATTTTTAGCATGTTTCCAATCTGACTTACTATAAATAGTAAGTGCTCCGTTTGACTTGAAATTTTACCAGCAGACAGCCTGAAGAATGCTGATCGCGGTGGTTTACACCGGATTTCGCAAATTTTGACTTTTGATGCCTATTTTTAGGCTCCGAAGCTGGAAACCCTAATTCGTTTTGCATGCATCCCAAATGAACTCTGTTTGCCTTCGTTTCTACAACATTGCGATCAGCTCGTGATTCTGAACTGCTGGGTGGTGGCTGTTGGGACACACCTGCTAAAAATAGCAAGTTCCTTACTGAGTGAGAATCCTCGTTTGCATGTCACACCATCGCGAAGCTCTCGAAAAACCCATCAGGAATCATCCGACATGCAAAAGAAACCCTGACATGCAAACCCTAAAAATAGCCTCAGAAGGCTGAATTCTGAAAGTAGTCGTCTCGTCTTGCATGTTACATCATCGCGAAGGTCTCGAAAAACCCAGAAGGAATATGCCAACATGCAAAGGAAAACTCTGCATCTGCACCCTGAAATTAGCCCCGGAAGCTGGACTGCTAAAAATAGTAAGTCGTCGGTTTTTGCTCAAATTTTGCACATGAGTAGCCTGATATGTTCCGAATGCAGTATGACGATTGGAATCTCAAAATAGTTGACGAACTGCCCTGAATTTCACACTTACTAAAAATAGTAAGTACCTCAGAATTCGATGAAAACTGGCTGGAAGTCTGCTGGATGTCTGCTGACAACAACGTTAAGTTCAATTTTCAATTTATTGACTCTATTCGACCTTGGACTGACCAGAGACGGTGAAACCCTAATTTTCTGACTTGGCCAGTTTTCATGTTAAAGCTCACTGACGGGCGCAACCCCCCGAAAGGCGGACATCAGAAAAGAGACAGACAGAGAGAGAGAGAAAAGAACCAAAGCCAAAAAGACGAGAATGGAGCAAAAATTAGGGGTCCCCATCTGAATGGGGCGATGTGTGAAAAAGGTCACAACAGGTTCATGACCGCTTTGTGATCTTTTCCCATCCTTATTCGTATATAAGAGCATTAATTCATAGAAGTGCATTGTCGATTGGTGTGATGTTCTTCTTCTTTCCTTTGGTTACTTTCCTCGTATCGTTGTAGTATTTGCTGACGATGCTATTATTATTCTTTCTCTACAAAAAGATCTTGTAAAATGATAAAATGTCTTGCCAAGAGTCTTGGCAACCAATTCAAGAGATGGTCTACTTCATTGTTTACTTGCAATTTGTTCCAAATTACATTATGAGAGATCTACCTCCTAACAACTTCCCTCTGATCATGCTCTTTGATGAATATGTCCCACAGATTTACAAGATCTTGTGTGAGATCATCTTCTCTTTCTTTGTTAGATTGTACTGATTCTTCCACTAGCTACCCCATTTATATTGCCATTTTTTCTAAACTTACTTTGTACTCTACCAAGATTTTTGTAGGCAACAGCACCAAATGTTTACTATCTAATTCTAATTGATTGAATATCACCAACTAAACAATCTAATGCATGCTAAGAACTATAAAGAATTCATAGCAACAATTACACAAATATTTCTTAATATATTTCATTCATGATTTTATACAGAATTAGTTCAAGGAAATTCCATGCATGCAGTCCCCTTTTCTTGTTTACAACAGAAGTATATAAAGTGGCTAACGGTTGCTGAGAACTACCAACTGATTACAACCAAGAAGTAATTATGCCAATTACAAATAAAACTAATGGAATTATTTTACTAACTACACACATGTAATTGAAAAAAACTATGACAATATTATATATAAATGTAATCCGCAAAAATTGCAGGTATGGGATGTGGTCCTTGTTAACTAGAGTTTCTGATTAACTATGATGCAAGCACATACATATGCATACCCACACAGACAAAAATTTAGAGACTCTCGCTAAGTAGCATATCGTATCATTAGAGCTCACAAATTGATGATTTGCTGAAGTCATTAAATGTAAGCATTGCTTTTAAAAATTGTTATCTACATAACGTGTTTTGTCTCATTTGAGAAAATGTTCATGGCCTAAGGTGAAATTTGTCATTGAAAATATGCAAATGACAAGGAAATACTGATTCTTCATCAATTACGACAATATTATTGAGTGCTTCACCTAGATGAGTATGCTATTCAAGCATATTTTACCAAGAAAATGAGCTGCTTCATGACTGGCAATCCGCTCTTGGTAATCAGGAAAGAATGATGAAAAGCCATTAATAGCAGCTTGAAGCAGCCTGAGAACAAAATATTATTTTAACATTAACCATGATTGACAATTGCTGACAAAGTCTTTGAAGACATCGCCTAACTATTGCAACCAAAACAACAACTGCCTTCACTATAGACATCTACCAAACTTCATGTATGATATGAATTTTATAGCTCTTTAAAACATTATATTTTAGAGAAATTGAAACAAAAAACATATAGGATTTACCCTGGAGCGGTGCTTCCAATAGCCAATACCACCAAAGAAATACTTCCAACCAAATATGGTACAAAGAATCCCCAGTCCTAAAAATTACAGTAGGTGAGATGTATTTTCATAGAAAAATTCATGCAAGTATTCATTGCCAATTCTCTCAGAAATAAATGCAAGTCTGCAGTTTACCATTTATCTAGGGAACTTAAGAACAAAAATACATTTTCAAGGAAAAAAGCATTTTTCAATCCCACTTGGTGTACACAATCGGAAACTTGATTGTTTGTATAATCATTTTTTCTCATTACTAAACCAGTCATTTGTGTGTCAAAGTCGAAATCAGAAATAGTCATTTCTGATCAACCTCACTATGTGAAAATCCAAAGTGTTGTATTGTCAAAACTTTGTAGCTTGTTCGTCAATTTTTTAGTTTTAACTTACTAATTTAGAATAATAATTTATTAACCATTTTTAAATTAAAACGATTGTTAATAAAATGAATTTTTAATTCATAGTTTTTTTTTTTTTTCATAGATGAATTGCAGACTAGGGGCCGCTCCCTTTTTGAAAACTCAAAGCATAAAATTACAATAAATAGTCCATGCTAAACTAGACTAACAGTAAGCTTCTAGTGTAGTGAATTTTCCTATTGGGCATATCTATACAAAACAGTCCACTATCTAACTTCTTCTGCTATTGGGAAAAAAATATCAGAAAAGCCCAAGAAAACAACAGTATCTCAACCTAAGCATGTAAACAGCGAGTCATCTAAATACAAAAAGCCAACAATTCAGGAACCTGTCAACAAAGATACAGCAACCATCATCCTCTGTGGAATCCTCTGAGATCACAAAACCCCATTTTATGCCAACTATGTTTTCTATCCCACTCACATGCTTGAGAAATTTGCAAGCTCTTGCAGTCCTTGCCTCCTTCGATGCTCTTTCTTTACACAACCAGTGATAATGAAAGTTCACCATATCCCACCGATGTTCCACTGCTGAATATCCATCATACCTTCAAAAGGAGGTAAGTCTCTACCAACAGAAGCCATGTGTAATACTATCTCCAAACCACTGGTACAAGGTTTCTTTATTAGGCAAACTGCCAGTTTGTGGATGGTATAGTCTTCTCCTCCCTTGGATCCAGAAGAACACTAATGAGCATAGATGCAACATCCACATTAACCATATAGTGGTGAGATGCAAACAGAAATTTCTCACCAAGTAACCACTGAATCACAGAAAGAATCAATCCAAAGTTTGTTTTGAATACCTTCCTTAGCCACAGATCTAAGACCTGGAAAGCCATTTGCCTCTGCAGCTGATCAGCAACACATTAGTGTCCATCTTCCATGGGCAGAAATGTTTGCTGAAAAAAGGGAGAGAACAGTTTGAGAAACCAAATGTTTGTACAAATGCCAATAAAGAACAAATTTTATAGGATTTAATGCTTCACAATGAGTTTCCAGACTCATCCACCACCTTTGTCCATCATGCCCAGAGAGTTCAGTCATTTGGTATCCTTCAAGTCATATGCAATGCTTCAAAGTTCAAACGATCTGATGCTGGCTCCTTTAATGATTATAGTTATAATGACAATTCATATCAAACACCATGACATTTAGACTATGGTGCTAAGTTGCTAACCATAGTTAGAATTTTTGGTGATTGGCAACAAACATTGATCAGCACACACATTAACACTTTATAGATTAAATTTGTCTCCTAAGTGTGCCCAACTTTTGGCCTTGTCACTTTCTACATACTCCTCTTCCATGTTTATCATATAGTTGACCAAGTAGTCAGCTTCAGCATTGATCTCTCTATGTATGTGCTGAAGAGAAAAGATGGGTGAATCATCTAGTAGCTGCCAAGCAAGAGATAGGATGTTATTTATCTCCCAATTTGCAAAATTTCACTTCCATATTGCATTTTACCTATTCTTAATTATTTATTAATATTATTATTGTTTTTTATAAAAGATCAAAAATAAATTTAAAAAATATTATTATTTAAAATTAAAAATTAAAAATATTTTTCGCAGAGTGAAAAATGCGGGAATGGCACAAGGAGCAGGAGCGGATCACATGTGAAGCCAGGTAGAGCGGCGAGTTGATGGCGGAAGGGAGGCTTTGCAGGGGCATCGAGGTGGAGCTGCAAGGGATTTCAATGGCCAAGGACAATGGGCTAGAGACGCGGAAGCCGACATATCTCTAGACTAGATCAAGAATAGGGCGAACAATGAGAAATGGATGGAGGGTGGTGGTAGGAACGCCCCGAGGTATGGTTGCAGTTGATCAAAGGGAATGGCTTGGAAAAGGAAGTTGTGGCATGCCTACCAAAGTTGGGGTTCCTGAGCTAAGTAGGACAACAGTAGAAGGTAGGGATGGGGAAACAACAATGCTAGTGGCTGAAACCTTAGGTGGAGAGGTTATCAAGGCCCAGATAGAAATTGGAAGGGGAATTTGGAGAATGGTCATAGGGTTGCAGATAATAACTCGAAAATGGAAGTTACTCAAGATGGAGTCAACAGGAATAAAGAAGAATATGGGAATAGGTCCAAGAATTCGCTGGCGATAAGCACAGAGAAGCTTCGAGCGAAGCAGGAGTGGCTCACCCGTCTAGGGTTGCTGGCGAAATGGCTAGGGAAAGATCTAAAATGGGATTTTTTGGTGCGGTGGTGGAAAAGTAGATGGGGAGCAAGCTTGCAATTAAAAAGGCTGGCCAATGGGTATTTTGTGGTTATCTGCTCTACAGAGGATATCAAGAATGAGATCATTTCAAGTGTGTGGTTACTGGATGGTTATGGATTCTACATTCGGAGTTGGATCGCGGGTTTCAATCCCTTCACAAATGTAATGGAAGTAACCCAAGAATGGTGTTTTTAAACATTTTTTTTTACATTCTCTTACACATTCTTATTTCCACATTCTACTAAGTTTCTAAAGTTCTTTCATTCCATTCACTCATTGCAAGGTTGTGAGCTCCATTGTAGAGGATCAGATTGCAAATTGCTCCTTGCCACATTCCACATCTCCACCACTAAAATCTTCTCCTTATTCCTCCATCCTCATCCTTCGTGGTTGTTCCTTCCATCTTCCCCACCCTAATTAACTTCCCATTTATGCCCTAATCTCCTTGTTGCATAAATTATTTACCAATCTCCTTCCTATTTTAGATCTAAATCCATATTTTCTCCCGTAAAATTCCCCATTACATATTTTGTGACTTTTCCATCTCCCAATCTCTCCTCCATATAATTAGCACACACCACTCCAACTTAGAATCCAACACAGGGTTTTCTTCTATAAGCATCAAATCTATACACACACCACATAGGGATACACACACTCATGACATTTTTAGTGCTATTGTGGAGAATGTAATAAGACAAATAGGTGAGGCAATTCCCTTATCATACAAACCAAATTTTCTTCTCCCAAAGTTTTGCCACAATTTTCTTAGTACTAGAAATAGACGTCAAGAATCTACAAACCAAAAGTCTTGGAAAAATAGGTGAGAAAATTTTGTAAGTTGTAAAGCATTTGGAATTGATGTTGTAGTCATGACCAAGGGGTCTTACCAGATCACCCAGTCATGCAACCAAAAACACACACAATTCACAAAATAACTCATTCACCACAAAACTCAAAACATTTTATTCATGTTCAAGAATACATTCTAGTACAATCCCTTCATTGGCATTGTCACTCAAGCCTTACAACTTCACCTACATCTACCCAACAAGCTCCCTCTAGCTTCTGCTCATTGAAATCTTCTAACTTTGCACAATAGATTTACCACCTCTATAGAAGACTCCCCCAAAAACTCCCCAAATGAGTTCAAAAGTCCCTATTTAAAGCATGCAAATGGAGTAGAGGTAATTAACGCATGTCCAAGCATGATAGGACACATGTCAAGCCTCCATTCACCCTTAGGATTTGCGTGCGGGCAATTATAATTGTTGTTTTGCTATTTTTTGGAGTTCTGGAGACAACTGTGGAAATCAAAGGGGTATCTAAATATGGCCAAAAACTCCACAGTTGTTGATTTTGAGGGAAATTACCTATTGTGGAGTTTTGAGGGGGGAGTGGAACTATGGGATTTTAGTGGGTATGTTGATATATCCACATCACTTAGGAAATTCTGCAATTTGAAGGTCTTGTAATGAAAATAGGGTAATAGGGAATTGTGGGAATCCGACGATCGTCGAAATATGTCACTTGTTGTACCCAAACCAAATTTTTTGCTTCATCAAGGCATTTTGCGTAAAATAGTCTAAACCTTGCTAAAATGATGTCAAATACAGTTTTTGGGCAATATCAAGCATGGAGTTTTGTTAGTGTTTTGCCAGTCAAAGGCAATATTCATTGATCAGAACCTGAATCAGAGACTCAAAATGAAGCATTTCACGATGGAGGAGCATTTCACAACGATAATTATACTTTTGAATGGTCATTTCAGTGGCTAAAATCAAGATTTCAGTGGTCAATTTTTGAAGATTTCTCAAGGAAAAGCATAATTGCACACCTGTAGTCCAGGGCCGCCCTTCTTTTTGAAGGCCTAAATTTTATGATAAATGCTCATGAATACAGTCAATCTCTTCAGAATTAGTCTGCCTATCCAATGAGCTATTCTGCGAGGCTATCCGAGACTCGTAACTCCGGTTACTGGTGACAGAAGTTGAAGATTCTAAAGTTGCAGTTTGCAGAAGTTTGTCTTTTTCAAGCTTTTGCGCACCTGTAGCTCAAGGGCGCACCTCTTTAAAGGGTGTTAGATCTTGGTTTTCCTTATGGTTGATTTATTCAATCCCTTCACGACTAGTCTGCCTATCCGACGAGCTATCGAATGCAATTATCCGAGTCCTGTTGTGACCTTTTTCACACATCGCCTCATTGCAAATGGGGACCCCCTAATTTTGGCTTTGCTTTTGGGTCATTTTGTCGTTGTCTCTCTTTTCTACTGTCTGTCTTTTCGGGGATGTGCCCGTCTTTGAGCTTGAATTGAAATTTTGGCTAAGTTTGAGAATTAGGGTTTTGAACTCTCCAGCCGATTTGAAATCAAATGAAGTAATCAAGTTGAAATCTAACCATGACATTGTTGTCAATGTGCTTCCAGCAAGTTTCCACTGAAATTTCATCAAATTCTGGGTACTTACTATTTTTAGTAAGTATGCAATTCAGGGCATTCCGTCAACACTTTTTGAAATTCCGACAGTCACACTGCATTCAGAACACTTCAAGCTGCTCGTGTGCAAGATTTGAGCTAAAACGGACAACTTGCTATTTTTAGCAATTTAGCTTCCGGGGCTAATTTCAGGGCTTGGATGCAGAGTTTTTCAATGCATGTCTGGAGATTCCTTCTGGGTTTTCTGAGACCTTCGCGATGGTATAACATGCAAAGCGAGATGACAACTTTCAAAGTTCAGCCTTCTGAGGCTATTTTTAGGGTTTGCATGTCAGGGTTTTCTTTGCATGTCTGCATATTCCTTATGGGTTTTTCGAGAGCTTCGCAATGATGTGACATGCAAACGGAGATACTCACTCAGTGAGGAACTTACTATTTTTAGTAGGTGCGTCCCGGCAGCCGCCCCCTAGCACTTCAGAATCACGAGCTGATCGCAATGCAACAGAAACGAGAACAAACGGAGATCATTTGATATGCATGCAGAGCAAATTAGGGTTTCCAACTTTGGAGCCTAAAAAGAAGGGTAAAAGGTCAGAATTTTCAAAAACCGGTGTAAACCACTGCAATTAGCATCCTTCAAGCTATTTGCTGGTAAAATTTGAAGAGAAACGGAGCACTTACTATTTATAGTAAGTCATTTTGGAAACAGGCTAAAAATAGTAAATCAGTTGCATGCGCCGATGTCAGCAAGTAGGTTACATGGTGAGGAGCACCTCTTTCAAATTTCAAATCAAACGGAGCTGCGGAGGTATCAGAAACAGGCAGTTTCTATAAATAGCAAATCACCTTCAGAAAATGGGCTAAAAATAGCAGGCCAACTAAAAATAGCAGTGTCAACAAGTTGATGAAGTCGTGAGGATCCAGCATTCAAAATTTCAAATCATTCTAAGCTTCAGAGATGCAAGAATTGAAGGACTTACTATAAATAGTAAGGCACAGAGAAGCTGGCAAAAACGAAGAAAAAGTGACTAAGTCTGGAACTTCATCCTGCAGCACCCAGGAAATGCGCCCAATTTGATGAAAAAAATCAAGAAATCTTCTAAGTGTTGGTTTCGTCCTGCTCACTAGGTAAAATGCGCCTAGGTTGGTGGAGTAAAATGGAAAAAAATTCCTAAGTATGAGTCTTCGTCCTCCTGCCACCTCCAAATGCGCCCTCAAGCACAAGAAGCATAAAAAAATTCTAAGTATAAAAATCCACCTCCTAGGCCAAAATGCGCCCATGCAACAGGAAGGTCAAAAAAAGTCAAAGTTATTCATCCTCCTCACCCATGAAAATGCGCCCACTTTGAGAGTTGATAGCAAAAAAATTTCTAAGTGTTGAAGTTATCCTCCACCACCCCCTAAATGCGCCCATCCTGCACATATGCCAAAATGCGCCCAAAATGAAAGAAAGTCAAGGGAGTCAACGAGTTTCATCCTTCACCCACGCCTAAATGCGCCCAAAAGCAGGCATGTAAAGACAAAACGGAGGAAGTTGAAGGGTCACTTGTTGGAGACGTTACAAGTTTCATCCTTCATGCATGAGAAATGCACCCAAGGTTAGAGAGTGATAGGCGTTGGAAACTTCATCCTTCACCTATGTGGAAATGCGCCCAAATGGGCCATGTGAGGACAAAAACAAAGAAGTTGAAGAGTCACATGCTAGGCGTGGTAAACATTAATCCTCTACACATGCTAATATGCGCCCAAGTTGAAGTGGGTAATGGGTGAATAAAATACAAGGCGTGGTGAAAACAAGTTGATGAGAAAATATTACAAGGTGGTGAAAATTAATGTTGCCTAGGCGTTGGAAGTAAAGTCTTTTAGCAAGGGTAATGTGCGCCCAAGACACAAAGAGGAGAAATTTGAATAATGGTAGGCGTGGGTGTAAAGTTTTCTCTCCACATGTGATATGCGCCTAAAGTATATAAGGCGTTGGAGTTGCAAAATGATAAAAATTTCCTAAGGCATTGAAGATGATGGAAATAAAATATGTTAAGTATGATGTACTTCAAGGAGGATTTTCTAAGTAAAGTTGATAATTTTTCTCACAGGCAAGGTGATCAAAGTTGAATAAGAAGTGATATTGCTAGGCGTTTGAAGTATTATCCTTCCTCAAGTGGGAAATGCGCCTAGGATAAGTGAGGTGATGATTGCTAAAGTGTTGGACTTTTAAATGTTCCTCTTCAAGTATGAAATGCGCCCTTGGGGAGATGAATATTGCTGGGCATTGAGAGAAAATATATTCTCCATGACATATACAATGCGCCCAAGGCAGGAAAAAAAATTATCCAAGCAATTTGATGAAATAAAATTTTCACCACTGGGAAGATGATTTGAAGATCAAATAAAAATTTTCTAAGGCAATCTAAATATTTTTTCTAAGTATTATCAAATTTCCACCTCCCTAGAGGAAAATCACGCCTGGACTTGGAAGTATGAAATTTGGATGAAATTGCCAGTGATGAAGTCAGATGATGCCAGCTGCACAGGGTCAATAAAAAGTGTTAAAGTCAGAGCAAGGAAATGTGCCTGGAGTTGAAGAAATGGATTAAATTTCATAAAAAATTATTTTTCCAAGGTTCAAAATTCAAGAAAAATTAAATGAACCCATTCGTTGTACACCCATGAATTCGACAAATTCTGAAGAAAATTTTCTTCTGGGTATTGAAGATCTTCGATGAGAAGTTGATTTTAAAGTCTTCCACAGTTCGTTGAGGCCTCCGAGATGGAGATTTTTGATGGGCACCAGCCTGAGTTGGATGAAGTATCAGAGTGAAGTGCGCCAAGCAAAATACAAGATGGGTTGGAAATTGGCTAAGGCATGAAGAATTTGAGCGTCAAGTTGGCTAGTGAAGACGATGAACCCTTGGAGGTCAAAATGTGAAAATCTAAGTGAGTTGAGCCTATATTATGAAGTGTTCTAATACTCTTCTCCTTGCTTGTTTTGCAGGAGGAACGTCGAGACCAAACGGCGATGACTTAAGTGATGAAGAAAATAATCCAGGATGACATTTCAACCTTGAAGGAAGAAAAGTTGCAAGAAAATGGCTAAGTGTTGGGGCTTAGTGACATAGAAGAAATGTTTTCAAAACTCAAGGTGGAGAAAAGAATGGAAGTTCTAGCAAAGTTGAAGAACAAAGTCAAGAAGAAGATCAAGAACAGTGTGAATGTGTTTCAAAGATGAATCTTCTAGAAGGATGATGGACATTAATGGCTCATTTATTACCCCACTCCTCTTGGTGGCGGTTTTTAGGGTGAATCTTGTTTAGGGCTGAGGTGGAACGATCTGGGCCATCTAGCCGATTGTAATCTAAGCGGTCCACTGGACTTGGCCAACTATATAAAGGGGGGAGTCTCCCTCATGTGTATCTCATTAGAAATTAGCTTAGAGTAGACATAGAATAGAGAGACAACTAGGTGATAGCTTAGAGTAACTTAGTATAGATTGATAGTGTAGTTTGAAGAAGAGGGAAAGTTTTCCCTTTGAAAACTTTGTAAGAAATTGTTGTGAACACTCTCTCAATAAAAGAGTTTTTCATTGATGGTGAATTTCGTCTTTGTTGTGAGTAGCTAACAAGGTTTCTTCATCCTTCCGATTCAAATGGTAGCGTAAAATAGTTCAAAGTAGTATAATTTTCATTCCATGCAAGTAGATAGTAGTTGTGGAATGAGGTCTTCAACTTGAGCAAACTTCGTCTATCCATACCACTAGTGTGTTCGCTGATGGTGAATGCGCCTTGTGTGGTCAACTGGAATATCACGTACTTAACTTCGATCATGATTTGTGTGTTTATATGCGTCATTGTGATGGTATTTTCATGCTAAGTTGTGATCTGAACACCTCGAGCTACTCCTTTGAAGATTGCACCGATTCTGTGGAGGCTGTCCGAAGCGAGGCAAAGCAAAGCCTGGTTGAAGCTTGTGAGAATTGATCGCCATGTCCCACGCCTTAGAATAGATTTAGACTTTCTAAACCTTACACCATTTCAATTCAGTACTTTCTTATTAGAATAGGAAACCCGCGCTTCATAGACAAACCTTTCGAGCATTTGAATTCCTTTCTCCGCCATTGAACAATTCCGTAATTCCCTTGAAATACCAGCAAATCACATTGAGCCAACTGAGCCTATTCGTATTAAAAGAACCTTGGAGTTGAACGCACGAACTCTCTCACAATCTTAGCGTGCTAGATACTTTGATCAAGAGAGAATAAGGTAGCTGTTGGCGACTTTATTCTGCGTTGGTGCAGTCACCAAAAACACATCAAGTCCCAGAGCTCCGACAGTCGATGTCAAAAGATGAGCTAATAAAGAGACTTCACATCACAGAACTTCCTTAATTGCTTTTCCAGTGCGCCTGTAGCTTAGGGCCGCCCTTCAAAATGACCTCTGAAATGGAAAAGTTTGATGACGAGGTCTTCCTGACATCCGTACTACTCTAGTCTAGCTTCGTGATGCACCAAGGTGCTTGTTAATCCGACATTCTGAAAGATCATGGCAGAGATTCTACCAAGCACGTAATTTCACGGGCAGACTAGCATATAAATTTCATTGTGTTTCTGTAGGCCAGGGGCGCCTAGCCTTTAGGCCTATCAAATGAAGTTGTTCGCATTCGAAGTCTTCATGGGACTTGAGCGTAATTACTTTATCTATTCAACGAGCCCAGCCGTCAGCCTTCGGGATTTGGCAAACGCTCATACGTGTGAGGTCTTTGGTGAAATACTGAAAAACGAAGGCAACTCAAAAAATGGCTAAGTCTGGTCGTTTATTCCATTTTGGGAAAGGCGCCTTTCTATTTGAGGTCTTAGAAGCAGTTTTCTTGCTTCGTCACCTCTAGAGTCTTCTTTTGTAAGTCCTTTTGGCTATGCATCGAAACAGACAGTGCTCGAATCGGGTCATCCCAGCGCCAGATATCAGAGGTCAAAGTAGGGCATTTGGTTGAGAGTTGCACTTTCGTCAAAATGGTGTTCGTGCCTTTTCAAGCTAGGGGCGCTTTTACTTTTGGGGTCCTTGATGCAGCTGTCAAATGCCTTGCATATATTCGTTGGATGCAGAATGCCTCTAGTTATGCAGTGAGCTTGGTTGCCTGTCAGTAGGGTTCACCGTTCATCGTCAGCAGCTGTTTGAAGCGTCAAATGGCAGTTTGGAGAAATGGTTGTCTGGTACCTGAAAATCAATTTAATCAAAGGCGCCTAATTTTTTGAGGTGTTAAATGATGGATTTTGCAGTGATGACTCCCAGCAAACATTTCTTCCTTGCTCTGCAGGCTTCACGACGAATATACCAGTTCAATCTCAGCATCATCTAGTCACTCAGGAATCAGTGTCGAAGATGGCCAGTTGTAACTTTGTAGCCAGCTACAAAGGAGGAAGTTAATAAAAAGTGTAATATCTTGAGCAAATGGATGCCTATGAGGTCAAATAAGGAATTTTTGGAATCAGTGAAGTTCGCTGGTGAATCCAAGTGCTTTACTTGGTTTGTCAACTGAAGTTAAATAATATTTAATATTTATTTTTGCATTTTTAGCATTAAATGGCGAATTT
This sequence comes from Sequoia sempervirens, assembly GCA_007258455.2. Taxonomy (NCBI): domain Eukaryota; kingdom Viridiplantae; phylum Streptophyta; class Pinopsida; order Cupressales; family Cupressaceae; genus Sequoia; species Sequoia sempervirens. Next base: position 39,441 of record VDFB02141168.1, read on the forward strand.
CTAAAGTTGGCATCCTCTTTATGCTAAGATTTCAAATTGCATAATAAATATTTTATTGTTATTTAAATTTCGAACTTCAAGTCAGTTACAGTTCACTAAAGGGGTCCAATCAGAAGGCTTCTATTTTGGTTAAGGTTTTAAATATTGCAGTAAACAAGATGGTGAGAATTTTCTGAAATATGCTAACCAATTTTTTCGAAGGAAAACACAAAATAACCAGCAGTAGATGATATGATTAGCGTTAGCCTCAAATTAAAATCTGAACTTGAATGGGAAGATGCTGAAGCTTGAACTGAAGAAACTGAATTGGAATAGAAGAACTACTCAACGTCAAGAATGTGCACTCAAGATCCCACTGAGGGCGAGGTGCTAACATATGACGGAGTCTAGAAATTGAAATTAAGAACTATTAGGCGGATAACCAGCCATGAGAAAACAATTCCACGCTACCACCAAACAGTGGGGGGAAAAGATTACAAATTAAAGCAATTCATCCGCTGCGGCGGGCATCCACAGAACTGTGGGGATTCACCACTTAAGTGGGTACAAGATTTACAAACAATTTAACCACACTGGCGGTAAACCATCCAGGGGACTTTAATGAGATACAAATCAAATAGTTGCAGCAATACAAATGGTTAGATTAGTACTACTAATCAGAACCTTACAATTTCAACAAGACTGCAATTAAATGAGTTACAATGATAGAGAAGTGAAATGTAGATATAAGAATGAATTTATAACAGTGTTCTTTGCTTTCCAATGACTGAAATGGAGATTAAACTGGAAACTGATAAATCTGATGCAAATTCCTGAGTTCTGGAAATTTACAACAGCAAACTGGAAAACAGAAAAACATTCATAACTCACTTATTTCTTCTCCGAATGGCGTGAAACGAATTGCAAAAGCACCTTACAAGTCTGGCGCCCAAGATAGAATCCAGAAACAGCAAACAAAGTCTCTACTTTTTTTGGCACGAATCCCAAGACAGCATTAAATGGTACGGCCCTTGAGGAAAATCGACTTTGCAATATAAAATTGAATACTTCAAAATAAAATCTGATTTTTGGTGGAAGTTGGCGCCTCCAGTCAACAAGTAGATTGCTCAAACACCCAGAACCAAATAAAAATCACTCAGCAAGATACGAACAGAAAACAGCTTCAGCTGTAGCAAAACCAGGAACTTCAAAACTGTAGAATTCACCAAATTTCTCAATCTTTATTGCTCAATCTGCTAGTCTGATGTGAGAAGCAGCAATATTCCAATTAGGTGTTATATTTCAAACACGAAATTGGGAAGGGGCTAGGAGGTAGCATCCTCGAAGCAATAACAAAATGTCCATAGTCATTTTGACAGCATAACAATAAGGTAGTTGATAGATATCAAATGCTGGAGTCATGTCTTCATTTTATAAGAAATGAGAAACTCTTCAACTTCCTCAATTGGCACACCAAAAGACAACCATTTGAATTCTCCTTATTTTCAAATTTCATAAAATATATTCCTCATAAAGTGGCGTCCACTTTCCTCCAAGCATAAATTCAAAAATATAAAATATTATTATCACCTTATGACAAGGCGTACCCTTCAAGTCCCCTTTTTAAAACAACTTGCAATTTGTAACCTTAGGCCAAGGGGTCAATTGAAAAATATAACACTTATGCCAATACTTAGTAGATTTCAACAAATTAAGCTTGAGAGGAAGATATTGAAACAACCAATAATATGCTCACTGAAGAGAAGACTGAAGACAACCAACTGCATACTGCCACAACCAACATTTACTAAAAATAGTAAATAAAATGAAATGCTACAAAAGCCAAGCCCATGAAACCCTAATTTCCACCTCATTCCAGTCTACGGGTTCCGGAATAGACTGAAGAATGCCAATGCTGATCACTGATGAGAAGGGGACATTACAGTCCGCCCTCCTCGAAATTGCTTGTCCCCAAGCAACTGCAAAGATGGATGCAACAAAATCTGTTCACCTTCCCACGTAGCATCTTCAATAGGCAAATTCCTCCATCTCACCAAATATTCTTTGATTGTCCTTCTTCTCAAAGAACGTTCTCTAGTGTCAAGGATCTCTTCTGGAATCAACACTAAATGACCTTCCTCATCCAATGGAGGTAATTCTGATGTAGCCACCACATTGTGTCCAATTGCCTTCTTGAGGCGAGACACATGAAAAACATTATGTATTTTGCTTTCAGTTGGAAGTTCCAACTCATAAGCAACTTCACCAATCCTTTTGGTGATTTTGAAAGGACCATAAAAGCGTGGCTTTAACTTTTCTGCACCACTCTTCTTGAGAGAAGATTGTCTATATGGCTGAAGCCTCAAATAGACCATGTCCCCAACTTCAAAAGACCTTTCCACACGCTGCTGATCAGCGTATAACTTCTGCTGATTCTGAGCTTGTTGCAGATTTTCCTTAAGAGTCTTCAAGATGTCCTGGCTTTGTTGCAACATATCCAAAGCCTGTGGGGCTCTACTATCACCAAACACTAGATCAACAAAGTTAGTAGCCTCATAACCATAAAGAGCCTTAAAAGGAGACATCTTAATTGACATGTGATAAGAAGAGTTGTAACAATACTCTCCTAAATGAAGCCATTTAATCCAAGCTCGCTGCTGTCCTGAAACATAGTTCCTTAGGTAGCCCTCTAACCACTTGTTAACAATTTCTGATTGCCCATCTGTTTGTGGGTGATAACTTGTGCTTGGAGTAAGCACTGTCCCACTCAATCTGAAGATCTCCTGCCAAAAAACACTTAGGAACTTGCTGTCCCTATCACTGACAATTGTTTTAGGCAACCCATGCAAACGGAACACCTCTCTAAAAAACAACTCAGCCACTTGAGCTGCTGTAAATGAAGTGGTAACAGCAAAGAAATGAGCAAATTTTGTTAGTCTATCAACCACAACAAATATACAGTCACGTCCTTGCACCTTGGGCAACCCCGTGATAAAATCCATGGCAATACTTTCCCACTTCTGATTTGGAATAGGCAAGGGCTGAAGTAAACCAGCAGGAAAAGAGTGTTCATTTTTATTCCTTTGACAAGTAGGACACTCTCTAATGTAATTCAAGACTTCATCTTTCAAACCTTTCCAAGTGAATCGTTCACGAATCTGCTTGTAAGTCTTGAAAATCCCTTGATGACCAGCAAGGGGAACATCATGAAAAGCTTGTAGAATCTTTTTCTTAAGCTTAGATTCTTGTACTAAAAAGATTCTATCTTTATAATAAATTAATCCATCAACCAACTTATACCTTCCATCAACCAATTGACCTTCTAACAAGCTGGTTGCAAACTGATTTTTAACATAATCAGCAGCAATTAATTCTTTCCAATCTGCTGATAACTCACAAATTGACTGCAAATGAGGCCTTCTAGAAAGTGCATCAGCAACTATATTATTTTTTCCTTTGACATATTCAATGTCAAAGTCATATGCTTGGAGTTTACTTACCCATTTTTGCTGCCTTTCATTCAATTCCTTTTGGCGCATGAAATGTTTAAGACTGTTGTGATCAGTCTTAACAACAAATTTACTTCCCACCAAGTATTGACGGAATTTAGACAAAGCATGCATGATAGCAAGCATCTCTTTGTCATAAATAGAGTAAGTTTTTTCTGCCCCTCTCAACTTTCTACTCTCGAAGACAATAGGATGTTTGTCTTGCATTAGGACAGCTCCAACTCCTTCTCCTGAAGCATCACATTGTAATTCAAAAGGTTTTGAGAAATCCGGAAGTGCCAATACTGGACACGAACTCATGATTTGTTTAAACTTATCAAAAACCTCTTGTGCTTGCTTAGTCCAAAGAAAAGCTCCTTTCTTTGTAAGATCTGTCAAAGGTGCAGCTTGATGAGAATAACCTTTTACAAATCTTCTATAGAATCCACATAACCCTAAAAAACCTCTCAAATGAGAAATAGTCTTAGGAGTTGGCCAATCAAGAATGGCCCTTATCTTTTCTGGATCCACTTTCACACCCTTTGAGCTGATAATGTGGCCAAGGTATAAAAGTTCTTCCATCCCAAACTCACACTTTGACTCTTTGGCGAATAGACATTCCGCCTCTAAAATGGTAAGCACTTCTTCCAAATGCTTAAGGTGCTCTTCCCAAGACTTACTGAATATGAGAATATCGTCGAAGAAGATGAGCACAAACTTCCTCAACTGCTGTCTAAAAATCTTGTTCATACAAGATTGGAATGTGGCTGGAGCATTTGTCAAACCAAAAGGCATGACAAGAAATTCAAAATGCCCAAAGTGGCATCTAAATGCTGTCTTTTCTATATCCTCCTCCCTCATTCTGATTTGGTGATATCCTGAACGAAGATCAATCTTTGAGAAGAACATTGCCCCATGGAGCTCATCAATGAGCTCATCAATCCTAGGGATAGGATATCTATTCTTGATGGTTTTCTGATTTAATGCGCGATAGTCAACACACATACGCATTGTACCATCTTTCTTTTTGACCAGCACTACTGCTGAGGCAAATGGACTCTTGCTTGGTCTAATAAAACCACTTTCCAACAGCTCCTTGATGGCCTTTTCAATTTCATCTTTCTGCCTCTTTGGATAGCGGTAAGGTGTAGTAATGACTGGTTTTGCTCCTTCTTCTAATTCAATCACATGTTCAGAACCTCTTTCAGGAGGTCTTCCAGGAGGTAAGCTTCCAAAGATTTTACTTTTCTTTGAAAGTAAGGCTTGAATATCAGGATGATATTGCCTTTTTTCCTCAACCGGATCAGCTGGTAAAACCATACATTCAGCAGCCCATTCAACTTGATCATGGCGGATCAGCCTTTCCATCCTTTTCAACGAAACAATTCGAGGGCCTCCATTTGACATCCCTCTTAAAACAACCTTCCTTCCATTAGACTGAAATTTCAGCTCCATGGTTTGCAAATTCAATGTGATCTCACCAAGAGATCGCAGCCATTGTATGCCCAACACAACATCAGTGTCTCCTATACCCACCACATAAAAATCATCCTTAATTTCATGATTCCCTAATTGCAAAGATAGATTAGGGATTCTCCTTGTGCAAGACATAGTGAAACCATCCGCAACCATTACTTTGAAACCATCAAAATTTTCAGTCTTTAAACCTTTTCTAGCAACTAGCCCTTCATCAATAAAATTGTGAGTTGCTCCAGTATCAATTAGGGCAACTATCCTTTGTGAATTTACCACTCCATGAACCCTAAAAGATTCATTCTTTTGAAAACTGGATAGTTGTGCAAAAGCACTACTATCTCCAACCTCTTCGGACTTATCTTCTTGAACTTCTTCACCTTCACTACTTGCTGATTCGTATTGCTGATCAGACGAATCAGATTCTGATCCATAATCAGAATAGCCCTCCATTTGAACTACTTTGCCTCTTCCATAGCAACGGTGGCCTTTCACCCAAGGCTCACGACAAGTGAAGCAAACTCCATCCTTTCTAAGCTGTTCTTTGAGCTCTTCGGACAGCCTTGGTGGAAACTTCTTGGGCAGATTTGAAGATGGCCTTTTATCCTTCTTATGGCTGAATGTTTTTGAGTGAAACTTAGGTCTTGGGGCTGCCAATTCCATGCTCCTAGCTTTCTTGATAGCTTCATCCAATGTTGGAGGATCAAATGCTTTGACCCAACCCTTCAATGGCTCCATTAAACCTTCAGCAAAAAGGACTACAAGTCTTCTTTCAGTAATGTTGGGCACCATTACTGACAACCTCTGAAAATCAGCCACATAACTCTCTAAAGATCCTTGCTGTTTTAACTGTGCCAATTCTCTAAACTTCAATTCCGGATCTTTGGTGTCAAATCTCTCAATCAATTTATTTGTAAATTCTCCATAAGTGCGAATAAGGTTGTGGCCAAGAGTGACCAAACCGTGAGTCCACCATTCATGAGCTATGCCATCTAAGTGCAAGGTAGCAAATTTGATAGCATCTTCTTCCGGCATAGGTCTAAGGGAGAGGTAGTTATCTAACTTTTGCACCCATGACCTGGCTGTACACTTGTTACCACCATCAAAATGTTCCATAGTGATCTTTCCCAATGCTTGGTAAAAATCATTTCTAGGGCCTGCAGGAGGACGTTGATCATTCCTACCACCATTTCTCCGACTCCTTTGATTCATGAATTGATCAAAGGTCCATGCTCCTCTCATGTCAAGAGGTAAGGACACATACTCCATATAGGCTTGACGAGCATCATCAGCAAAGTTTGGAGTAGCCTCAACTGGTTGTTGCTCTTCCCTTGGTGTGAAAACAGGAAAGAGGGGTCTAGAGGATGACCCACTATGAATTGTAGTATGCTGACCTACAATTCTGTCCCTAGTATTCACCTCAGGACTGCCACTGTTATTATTTCCATTCACTCCACTATTTTCTCCAGCTGAGTTATTTTGGGGCTGAATAATACTCTGAGCTGCTTGCTGATCCAACTTGGATAACAAACGGGACATCATATCTATCATCCCGTCAAACTTCTTCTCCACTCTATCCCTTTCTTCATTATCTTTTCTTACTGAATCTGACATTATGACAGTTGTGTGATCAACCACTTCCACTGAATTATCTGAACCTTCCACTGTTTTACCAAGGTCTCTTAGAACTTCTGAGAAGGTATCTGCCTCTGGAACGGGCGGAAACTGATGCTGATTTCTGGCCTGACTTCTAGTGTATGGCCTTGTGTCTCTGTCACTCATCAGTTCACTACTGCAATCAGCCACAGGATGGCAGGGTCTTCTGCTCTGATACCACTGAAATATGCTAACCAATTTTTTCGAAGAATAACACAAAATAACCAGCAATAGATGATATGATTAGCGTTAGCCTCAAATTAAAATCTGAACTTGAATGGAAGATGCTGAAGCTTGAACTGAAGAAACTGAATTGGAATAGAAGAACTACTCAACGTCAAGAATGTGCACTCAAGATCCCACTGAGGGCGAGGTGCTAACATATGACGGAGTCTAGAAATTGAAATTAAGAACTATTAGGCGGATAACCAGCCATGAGAAAACAATTCCACGCTACCACCAAACAGTGGGGGGAAAAGATTACAAATTAAAGCAATTCATCCGCTGCGGCGGGCATCCACAGAACTGTGGGGATTCACCACTTAAGTGGGTACAAGATTTACAAACAATTTAACCACACTGGCGGTAAACCATCCAGGGGACTTTAATGAGATACAAATCAAATAGTTGCAGCAATACAAATGGTTAGATTAGTACTACTAATCAGAACCTTACAATTTCAACAAGACTGCAATTAAATGAGTTACAATGATAGAGAAGTGAAATGTAGATATAAGAATGAATTGATAACAGTGTTCTTTGCTTTCCAATGACTGAAATGGAGATTAAACTGGAAACTGATAAATCTGATGCAAATTCCTGAGTTCTGGAAATTTACAACAGCAAACTGGAAAACAGAAAAACATTCATAACTCACTTATTTCTTCTCCGAATGGCGTGAAACGAATTGCAAAAGCACCTTACAAGTCTGGCGCCCAAGATAGAATCCAGAAACAGCAAACAAAGTCTCTACTTTTTTTGGCACGAATCCCAAGACAGCATTAAATGGTACGGCCCTTGAGGAAAATCGACTTTGCAATATAAAATTGAATACTTCAAAATAAAATCTGATTTTTGGTGGAAGTTGGCGCCTCCAGTCAACAAGTAGATTGCTCAAACACCCAGAACCAAATAAAAATCACTCAGCAAGATACGAACAGAAAACAGCTTCAGCTGTAGCAAAACCAGGAACTTCAAAACTGTAGAATTCACCAAATTTCTCAATCTTTATTGCTCAATCTGCTAGTCTGATGTGAGAAGCAGCAATATTCCAATTAGGTGTTATATTTCAAACACGAAATTGGGAAGGGGCTAGGAGGTAGCATCCTCGAAGCAATAACAAAATGTCCATAGTCATTTTGACAGCATAACAATAAGGTAGTTGATAGATATCAAATGCTGGAGTCATGTCTTCATTTTATAAGAAATGAGAAACTCTTCAACTTCCTCAATTGGCACACCAAAAGACAACCATTTGAATTCTCCTTATTTTCAAATTTCATAAAATATATTCCTCATAAAGTGGCGTCCACTTTCCTCCAAGCATAAATTCAAAAATATAAAATATTATTATCACCTTATGACAAGGCGTACCCTTCAAGTCCCCTTTTTAAAACAACTTGCAAGTTGTAACCTTAGGCCAAGGGGTCAATTGAAAAATATAACACTTATGCCAATACTTAGTAGATTTCAACAAATTAAGCTTGAGAGGAAGATATTGAAACAACCAATAATATGCTCACTGAAGAGAAGACTGAAGACAACCAACTGCATACTGCCACAACCAACATTTACTAAAAATAGTAAATAAAATGAAATGCTACAAAAGCCAAGCCCATGAAACCCTAATTTCCACCTCATTCCAGTCTACGGGTTCCGGAATAGACTGAAGAATGCCAATGCTGATCACTGATGAGAAGGGGACATTACATTTTCCTTATTTAAACATGGCGCCATCATTATTCATTCTCACAGTTTCAAGAAAATTCGTATTTTCTCAAAGCAAAGGCGAATTCTCAAAGCAAAGGCGAATTTATCATCAGCAATCAAGGGCGATTTTATCAAACACATTCTTTTTGTAGGTTTTTGTTCACATTCATCAGCAAATTTGAAGAAGAGGGGTGATTTTCACAGAAGAAGAGCATATAAAAAACGTCTTGTTTTTCCTCCTTGATTCTCAGATTTCTCTCACATTACAATTCGCATGTTCCTGAAGTTGATGAAATTTGACAAGTCTCAACATCTGGATCATTTCTGTATAGCCTCCTCAAATTGAAATCATGCACTTGATTTTTCAGGAATTTTTAACTCCAGAACATTTGTTCTTGAGTTTCTAATTTTCTCAGTTGAAATCTCTTTGCATGGTCGAGTAGAAGTTAGATTTTCGCATTTTTGTCGTTCTGGGTTGTCTTAGAATCTTTTTCTAGACAAAACCCATATCTCAGATTTTTCGCCGAAAATAACTCTTCAAAAGGCTATTTTTAGCCTCAGCAGGATATTTTTAGCTTTCCAGAAAAGTTGCCAGAATATAGCCATGTTCACAGTCAACAGGCAAGTTTTTCAGAGTGCAGTTCACGCAGACTGAATTCAAGACCAAATCGGTCTTAATTCATGATTTCCTCATAAAAGCTGATACCGATTTGTATCAAGCGCATTCGGAGGGTTGACAGGCGTGGTCACTCAAGTCCATATGGTTGCATGCCTCATATAGCCGATTGTCTTCCAAAGGTTTAGAGGGTTGATACCGTTGGAATTTTGCGTGTGCAGCAAGTTTGTTTGCATTTCTCACAAACAGAGTGTGCGCAGTCAAATCTCGCAGTTTCGTCATGCAAAAGTGTCAAAAGCATCAAGCTGCAGAGGAGATAGTCGCCATCACTTTAGTTACAGAGCCGCCAAAGTTATGAGTTAGAGAAATGCTAGTTTGAGTGTGCAAAGATTGCTCAAGTTGCTGACATTCAGATGCTGATGTGGTTAACAATGTTGTTGAGGGATTGGTTGTTCGAGATCACGGCCAGTAGACTTTAGTTCCCACCTCTCAGAATAGACATTAAACATAGGAGTTAAGCTTGGTGTTACCTTTTCGAGTTAACTCGCTGTCACATCTCATGCATGTCTATTCTAGGATTATCTTTATTCACTTGGAGTTGTATTTAGGGTTTTCAGTTAACTAAGGGTAGTGTCTAGTTAACTTTGCTTTAAATAAGGATGTGCATGCTTGCACATTGTCCATTTAGGTTAGATGTATCGGTTAACTGATGGTAGTTTTCTAGTTAACTGTATAGTTTGTTTTATTAGGGTTTAGCAATAAATCTTGCATACATTGCAAGACTGTAGTTGACTCAAGGTGATTTTAGGGTTCCCTACACCTTTTGATGTCTATAAATAAGAGATTTTGCTCATTTGTACATAACTTTTGCACGAGAGAGAAATATATGTTGTGCCTACCTTGCCCTCAATATTGCTCATTCTGTATCTGTTCATGCGTTTTTGCTGTTATGATGAATTGTTATGCCACATAGGGTTTCATGCAATTATAATGCTGAATTCTTTCCTTAGATAAAATCTGTTTTGTGTTCAATAAACTTGTTCAGATTGAGATGATAGTTGTGCCACCTTGCCTTCAAGTAGAGAATCTGTACTTGGTTATCGTGTGATGTGTGTGAATAAATAAACTTATTCAAATTGAGCTGATAGTTGTGCCACCTTGCCTTCAAGTTGAGAATCTGAACTTGGTTTATCGTATGTTGTTGTTCCCGATAAACTTGTTTAGATTGAGCTAATAGATGTGCCACCTTGCCTTCAAGTTGAGAATCTACACTTGTTTATCGTCAGATAGTTATCCTTGCTCCATTTCCTCATGCTCTGTTTTCTTGAGGAAACTGGATAGATTTTAAATAATTAAGCCTAGTTGTAGTTAGTAGTCTGTGAAACTAGAAAATACTTAGCTGCAACGTATAGAGTTTTCTTGAAAGCCTTGTACCTCTACAGCTGAGACAAAAAGACAGGAGATAGTTTAGATTACTTTTCCCTTTCCAAGCATTTTTGTTAAAGCACAACGAGGGAGCTTCCCCTCCTAATTTGAAGAGCACTCATTGCATAGTGTGCATAGTTGTCCGTACCAACTCTTACTCCAGAGGTGCTAGTTGTTACGCCAACATCACTAAAGCTTAAGAAGTCCTACCATTCTTACTTTTTTGGAGAGGGGTAATTGGATAAGATATGGTATATTATGGAAGTTTCACAAAGATTCCAAGGATAAGGAATTACAGAAAAATGGGGTCAATGAGGAATTGCAAGAATTTGAAGGGCACCTGAACAATATTCAATGTCGCATGAAGTTATGCCATTCGTTGTTTTGCAAGGAAACAAGGGCCATCTCCTTTAGGAATATGAGGGGTATCAAGATAAGTCTTGAAACCCTTAAGACTTTCATAATCCATATATACATCAAATGATTCGGAGGATCTTCGTCAAAATTTGAAGTTTCTCATTTGTCTCCAGAATCGGCATCACTAGAAAGAGCTAGGAATCCTGACTCCAATGCAACTCAAACGGAGTCAAACTGAGCTACGGAGCTCGAGTTATGCTCAGTCAAACCTTGGTCAACTCAGGGCTCAGGTCAAAGAGAAAGGCGAAAATTCAAAAGTCACCAAAAGTGGTCAACATTGGTCTCAACACAAAGAGCTCGTCGAAAGCTTTCCGACAACGTTTGTTTTGCGCGAATCGGACTCCGTTTGCCCGAGTTACGAGCAGTCAAAGGTTGGGTAAAAATGTTGACCATGCTGACGTCAACATGGTACAGTCAGCATACAATCAGCCTTTGACCTATTACAATTTGACACGTGGCACTTCCTCCATCTCTCATCCATGGCAGTCATTTGATTTGTTAAAAAAGTTGTTTGGGGGGGATTCGATCCTCCCACCTTTGCCTTCCTACTCATTCGCCTAACCACTATAACAGCCGCGCGTGCTTTACTATTATTAGGTGGTTGTTTGCTTTGTTGTTAGTAAGTTGAGATTTGGTTAAGAAAAGGCTGGCGGGAGGGTCGAACCTTGGATCCCCCACCAAGCAAAATAACTAACCACCGTTGAGCTACCGCATAACTCCGAGAATATATAGGAGCTCGGTTAGTTTTGAGTATTTATCAAACTCCTAAACCCCTTATTTTTAAACTTCCACCTTATATTTAAAAATTCAAAAACCTCTAATCTATTAAAGAGGCTTAATTAAACCTCCTAAAGCCCGAAAACCCAAATATTAAGGGGCTTTAATATGTATCAAAGATTATCAAGATTTTTAAAGGAGGTTGCAAATGATTTAAGGGATTATTTAGTGATTTTAATGTAAATAGGGGAGATTTTCTAAAATATTTTACTATGTAAAGGGGGATTGGGGAATATTGTAAAATCAATTGGTTAGTAACCAATTTGAGTAATATTGATGTATAAAAGGGGGTAGTGTAGGATGGGAAAAGCTAAGTGGTGGTAACTTGGGAGAATAATTTTGGTGAAATTTTTCTCTTTCCCGTGCTTTCAAGGAGGTTGTTCTTGTGCACTTTGGAGGAGTTATTCGAAATTTCTTTGTACCAGGGAGAACCTATGCCGGAATTTTGTAACTGTTATTCTGGAGAATTAATCGGATCGGTCCACTCATTTGAGAGGGGCCCAGAGATGTAAGTCGTTCTTACGACAAACTCCGTTATCAATTCTGTTTGCGTTCTCTCTCTCTTTTCTCTCATTCTGAATTTCATCACTTTGTTATTTCCGTTTATTTAATCATGTTTGTGTGTTAATTTCGATTAAGTAATTTGGATTTCTTTAATTGTAATCGATACGCATTCAATGCAATTGTCATAGATCCGTAAAACAGATTAAGTTTGGTATCAGAGCTTTGTATGACCAGTATTGCAAAATTGGATGCTAACATGTTCCAGGATTAAGCGAGGTGAAGGCAAGCTAGAAGAATACAATCCTGAGATCGGCAAACGAAGGACTTTTCCAACAATGGACAAAACTGAAGCTGGGAAAAGTAATGAGCAAAAGCTTGATGATAAGTCTTTTCAGCGAGCCTTTCTTGACATGAAGGCTATGGTGGAAGAGCTATATGCGGAAAAGAAGCACGAAAAGGGAGATTCTTCGAAGCAAGAAAAGAAGGAAGATCGAAAGGACAAAGAAAGAAAAGACCCAAAAGCTCCATCTCCTCCATCTTCCCCTTCTTCTCCATCTTCCCCTTCTTCTTCTTCCTCTTCTACTACTGTTAATCCTTTCAAGAGCAAGTCTAAGCCTATTATTAAACTAGATGTAAAATTTGAATTGCCTAAGTATTGTGGGGAGTTAAATGCCAAAAAGTTAGATGATTGGATCCAGCAGGTAGAATTGTATTGTAGGATTCAAGGCTTAATAGAAGATGCTTCTATGATCCAGTTAGCCACTCTCTGGTTGGGAGGTACAACTCTCACCTAGTGGGAGAGTAGGACTCGGGAGGAAATTGCTCGCCATGGTAAGGTTAATATGACTTGGATGGAATTTTGTAGAATAAAGTTTCCAATGGTCACTCTATCCTCTCTTGATCAAAATCTCCTACATGCTAAGATTGCGAAAGATCATGCATTTAACTCCAAGGTTCCTTTATGCAGTGGATGTAGACTCAGTTGGCTTGATGTGATTTTTTGGTATTTCAAGGGGACTTACACAATTGTTCACTCCGAGAGAAAGGGATTTTCAAGATACCAAAAATTTATCAGTGAAGCTCAAGTTTCCTAAACTAATCAGAAAGTACTGAATTTGAATGGCTGCAAGGATTAGGAATACTATGATCTATCCTAGGTGTGGGATGTGGAGATCAACGCTTGCAAACTTCAACCAGGCTTTGCTTTGCCTCACTTTGGACAGCTTCCACAAAACTAATGCAATCTTCAAAGGAGTAACTAGAGGTATTTAGATCATAACTTAACATGAAGATACCATCACAACAACACATACCAACATATAAATCACAATTGAAGTTAAGTCCAAACTATTCGAGTTGACCACACAAGGCGAACCCACCATCAATGAGTTTGCTAGTGGTATGGATTAATGAAGCTTGCTTAATTCAACCACCACAATCCACAACTATCTACTTGCATGAAATAAAATCTATTTTATTCTAAGTTCTAGTTTAAGATTTATGTGAATTGGAAGGACGAAGAAATCTTGCTAGCTACCTGTTGTGACCTTTTCACACATCGCCCTATCGCCAATGGGGACCCCCAGTTGTCTGCTTGTTTTTAGGGTTTTGTATCTTTGCAATGGTTTCGTGAGATCACCTTGTTAAGAGTTTCATGTCAGTTTGCCGAGAGTTACCCGAGCCAAGTCAGTAATCCATGCTTGAATCAGTGCGTAGACGTTATGGAAGCGCTCAGAAGGCCCAGGAAACGAAGATCGCCTGTGAATTCGGCCAATTCTGAGACTTCCTACTTTTTAGGAAATCTTGTTTTTTCGCTTTTTCATTTTTGGCATTTTTGGACCAAACTGGGTTCCCTAATTTTTAGGGTTTTGCTTTTTCTATTTTTAGAAAGTTTCTATATTTGGAAAGGTCTCAAATTCCAAAAATCCACTCAGAAGTTCAAAAAAATTGAAAAATCACTAAGAAAATAAAAGAGAAAATTGAAAAAATCATTGAAAAATATGGAAAAACAAGTAAAAAGCATGAAAAATCAGTAAAAAAGCATGAGAAAATCAGACTGAAAACATTAAATTCTGGAAAAATCATTCAAAACCAGTCAGATCTAAAGAGCAAAATCACAGAAAATTAACTCAAAAAAGATGGAATTCATGAGAAATCTGGTTTAAGTCTGAAATTCGCCATAAGGAGGATGGTCCTTGAAATGTGGGACGGAAGGAAGGAAGGAATGTCTGGAAGCTTGTGAAGTCCGCCCAGCAGTGTGTTGGGTGAAAATTATGTAATCAGCTTTTCGATAGATTACACAACTTGGACTTCAGCCACAACTATGTGAGATGTGAATCTCTCCTCTCAGAAAGGGGAGGCACCCTTCTTACTGCTAACAGAAGCGATAGTAAATCAAACAAGTAATTACAAAATGTACACGAAACTTACGAAGTGGGGGGGGGGGGGGTTACATTCATCCTTCTCTCTTTTTTCAAAGAAGATGTTTACAATGCTTCACCGTTGGAAGTTCACAATTCTTAATAACCTTAAACTAACAACTAGCAGTAATACCAATACCTCTATCTCTTCAAAGCGAAGCGTAGAGATACCAGAAGTAATTAATAATAAACAAATAAAGTAAAAAGGGAAAGCTCACGAAGGCACAAAGTCGTTCCGTAGCTTTTTCAATGTTGGATCTGTGCAGACGTACCGTTTGTCACGTTAGAAGCACAAAGTCTTCTTAGACGTAGCAATTCCTCGAACAGCATGAACGATTACAAGCACAAAGTCTTGTAGATCCTCCAACAAAAGTATCAAAGAGCACGAACGATTACAAGCACAAAGTCTTGTAGATCCTTCGACAAAAGTATCCACGAGTATGAATAATTACAAGCACAAAGTCTTGTAGATCATTCAACCAAATGATAAACAGAAATACAAATGCAATCTAAATAATAAATGTAACACAAAGTTTACATAAACTACTTAGAGTCCTTCAGATTCTTCAAGCTAATCACCACCAAATAAGATCAACTCACAAAAGTATCGAATCCAACGCAAAGTTTGGCTTGCAATCCTCTTCTTTATTAATCGAATTTCATTCACAAAGTATGAACGCAAAGTTTCACAAATTTGCTTCAAAAAGGGCAGCACTTCGTTGCAAAACACTAAAGGATGAATTTACAATGAAAATCCCTCACTTTATATAGAAAGAGGGATGAGCAAAAATAGGAAATAGATTGAGGAAATTAAGGAAAGTTAGGTGAGCGATTTTAGGAGATCTCACCTAACTTTGACCAAAGTCAAAGTGTAATTTGTTTTCAAAATATTACATCTTTGAGCTTGGTGTAATTACAATTTACAAAAAGACATTTGAAAATGTCAAAGAAATATTTACAAGATGCATAAAGGATGCATCAAAATGTTCAACATCGGAGATCAAGAATCTTCATGGTTCCTTGCTTTGGGCGGAGTCTTCATACTTCTTCTTGGTCTCCTGTATGAATGCATCATCTAGGCCGACTGTGTAATCTACAAGGGTGTGAGCTCTTGTGATCGGCCTTCTGGCAAATGAATGGATTTTCTTGCACCCGCGAAGATGCATCTTGAGATTATCAAGTGTCAGCCGTATATTGCAAATGATATGTATTGAGGCTCTGGAAAAACTGTCATCCTCAACTTGTTGCATAACGGCTTCTTTGTAGATCTGGGATAGTTCACTGGATCAGAAGATGTCACCTTTAGGATCACTTGATGAAATCTGGAGAGAAACTGCAAGGATGGTGAATCAATAGACGTTAGCAAAAAAAGTAGCATTGGGAAGCGTGAAGCGAGAAACGATGTTGAGCAAGTGTGAAACGAGCAACTAGGCACGGAAAACGATGCGGGAGCGAAGAAATGGGGTCCGGAATGGAAATAAAGCAATTTTGAAGAGACTAGGTTAAAAACTGCCAAAAGTGTAAAGGTGTTAAAATTCAACACCATTGCACAAAAAATGACTAAGTCTGGAAAAAAAGTGTAAATATGCTAAAATTCAGCACCATTGCACAAAAAATGACTAAGTTTGGAAGAAAAGTGTAAAGGTGCTAAAATTCAGCACCATTGCACAAAAAATGACTAAGTCTGGAAAAAGTGCAAAGGTGCCAAAATTCAGCACCATTGCACAAAAAATGACTAAGTCCGGAAAAAAAGTGTAAAGGTGCTAAAATTCAGCACCATTGCACAAAAAATGACTAAGTCTGGAAAAAGTGCAAAGGTGCTAAAATTCAGCACCATTGCACAAAAAATGAATAAGTCTGGAAAAAAAGTGTCATAGCTCACTTTTTCAGCGCTCTTACATTTTGGAGAATTCACTTTTTATGTAGGGTCGCTGAATTTTAGCACCACTGCACTTTCAACACTTAGCCAAAAATTTGGATGAGTTAGAGCACACTTTTTTGGCACAACTGCATCTTTCACAATTTAACTAAGTCTAAAAAAAAAGTGTAATAGCACACTTTTTCAGCGCTATTACATTTTAGAAAAAGATCACTTTCATGCAGGGGCGCTAAATTTTAGCGCCCCTGCACTTTTTGTACTTAGCCAAATTTTGGCTTGAGAGCAAGAGCGCACTTTTTCAGTGCCACTGCATTTTTCGCAATTCGCTAAGTACAAACAGTGAGACTTCGCGAAGGGGCACGTTTCGAAGGTCTTCGCGAGGCGAACATAGGGGGATGCTCAAATTGACTATTCGAGGCTTTGAAACGCATTTCAAGGTAGCTTGAAAAGCACTTCGTTATGCGTACTTGAACTTCACGAATCCTAGGAAACGGACAAGTTTCGTAAGGGGGTTATCCGTGGAACAAGCGCTGCTAGATTCCGTGATAACACAGTGAAGGAAAAATGTCAAGGACTATCCAAAGTCTGTCCTGACTTTGGCAAGGCATGCTCAAAGTCCGCCATACTTGTCCTAGCCTTCTTCAAAGTTGCCAAGCATGTCCAAAGAGGAAGGAAAGTCCACCATACACTTGATGGAAAGTGGCAAGAGGTCAAAGAAGTCCGCCATACACTTGCCAATAGGTTGGAAAGTCCACCTAGGCACATGGGAAAGAAAAAAATCAAAAATTTCACTAAGTATTGGTGCCTAGTAAAGAAAATTTCGAAAATTTGCCAAGTGTAAGAGCCTAAAAAGGTGGAGAATCGAAATTTTGGCTAAGTATTGTGACGTTTCCAAGAGATAAAGTGTTAAGGAAAGTGCTAAAAGGTTTGGAAGTCCGCCATGTTCAAAGAGATGATGCCAAGACCATAGAAAGTCTGCCCTCACCTTGTCCAAGTGCTTTGAAAGTCCGCCATGGTCTATGAAGAGAGAGAATTACAATTTTTGCTAAGTGTTTGATACCTAGTCAAGAGAAATTCAAAAATTTTGCCTAAGTATAGAGGCCTAAAGGATGAAAGGTTGAAGTTTTGGGCTAAGTATCATGACATTTTCAAGAGGTTAAGTGCTAAGTTTGAAAGGACAAGTGCTAAAGAAATTAGGCTATGGCCAAGAATAAAATGAAGTGTGCCTAGCACAAAAGTGAAAGAGAAATTTAAATTTTGCCTAAAGTCTTGGATGTCTAGAGGAAAAGTTGGCCGAATATACAAAGAAAAAATGCGCAAGGCAAGGAGAAAGGAAAGATCGCCCTTGGCCAGAAGGAATAAAAATTTGTCAAGCATCAAGGAAATTTGCCTGATGAAGACATCCAGATAGGGATTTTGCCTAGGAAAATTTGACTGGGCAAGAGAAAATTTGACTTTGGCAAAAGAAAATAGGCTCAATGCAATTAAAAGTTCGCCATGGCAAAGAAAAATAGGGATCTGGCCTAACAATTGTTGACGGAATGGCTTAAGTTTTGACTTGGCTAGACGGAATTGAGAATAAAATTGGAAAATACACTTTTAGCCAAGAAAAATGAAGAGAAAATCGAAATAGCCATGGGTCCAAAACGAACGGGTTGGAATAAATTAAAATATTTTAATATTTTAATAATTTATTTTCAACTACTTGGAAATTTAAATGCCTTGGACAAAATCGAATTCGCCATACGAGAGTTGGAAAAAACAAATTGTGCCGGCCAGAGATGAAATCCGATGGGCAAAATTAAATTCACCACGAATTTAAAACTTGGAAGGGTCGAATTTAATTAAATATTTAATGTTTTCTTTCAAAATTCGAAAAATCAAAGATAAACATTCAAGCAAAAATCGAATTTTTTGAAGATCAATGAGATTTGCCTGGATAAGCTCGAGACGGATTCTTTTTGAAAAATAAAGGAAACTTGTCTGTTTGAATAAATGAAAACAAATCGAGATCGAGAAACAAGAAGGCAGTTGCTAAATAAATTAAATCCTTCAGCATTATAATGAGTTTCAGCAACTCATTTTTTCACACAGCTGAAAAGAAATTTGATCTCTCTTGAAATTATTAGGCAATTAATTGTTCAGTAGGCAAGATCGAATTTTCCAAAGAGAGAAGTAATGTTATGCTGAGGAAGAATTTTCACAGGAAAAGAAAAGATTTATCTGTTGAAAGTTGAAATTCTTCTGTGCAAAAGGGGTGCACTTCTTCTTTTAAATTATTAGAATTTAAATCTGATTTGCAACTAGCAGTTCTTCACTGAGGTTTGATGTTCAGTCAAGTGGATTTGCTATTCTTCATCTGTCTCTTTCATGTTGATTCAATTCTAGCGAAATTTTCAACTTCATCCATTTACTTTCAGCTTTTCTTTTTCGCAGCAATTCAATTATTTAATAAGCTGAAAGTAAATCATCCAAACCCAAGGCATGAGAATAAATTAATTTAAAAAGTCTCCATATTAATTTTAATTTTCTGACTGCAGGTTGATGACCACTATGGGCGAATCATCAAAAAGACCGGCAAAAATGAAGTTCGCCAGCAAAGGTGCCCAGCGGGAGACTAAAATCAATTCAAAATGGAAGAATGTCGTAGACACCGACCTCAGACATGTCGACTTCGCTGAGTTCAAAAGAAGAGTATATGGACAGAATGGACTGCCAACACCAATAGCCAGGCGGATGATCAGAAACGGGATTTTCCAGGCAGCAGGATTCCCGCCTGCAATGGATTGTGCAAAATTGATGGTGGAATGTGCTATCCACTATGATGCTCAAAAGAGGCAGATCATTGCACCAGATGGCAGAATTTTGGCACACTTAGGCGAGGTGGCAATCCAAGAAACCTTCGGCATCGCAAATCATTCACGGGCTGTCTATAAGACCAAGGAGGAGGCCAAGAGGTTGTATAACAGCCAACCGGACTTATGCACCACAACTGTTAACAAGGCATGGCTAGACAAACCTAAGCCATCAATAAAGAAGATGCCCAAAAGACCTCGCCGGACGAACTTCAAATAAGATTTTGGAGACATCATCTTGATGCTGAACAGAATAGCTAGCAACCCGCATGGTGCATTCTTTGAGAGCTGGATGTACTACTTCATAGACGAGATCACTTCTGGCGAGAAAATGTTCAATTGGTCACGGATGATAAGTGACAATCTCCATGAGCAATTGATCAATCTAGAAGAGACTAAGTTTTTTCATATGAGCTCGTATGTTGTCTACTTGTTGGCCAGATCATATAAGTATCTAGGATTAACTTGCAAGGGAAAAGTTGGCAGCGGAGAAAACGAACTCAAACCTTACGATTGTTACCCGCAACTCCAGTTGAAGGAGAAGTCTCATTTCAGAAGGGCACATGATCCATTCTTAATGCATATCAACAGAACACTTCAAGGGGGAATACATCAGAGGTTGAGTCATGAGGCGAAGAGTCTAATCAGTAAATATGGGTCCTGGTTCATCCAATTCCCAAAATTTGCATATATCAGGATCCAAGGGTTTACTGGAAACCCCTATAAGTTGCCCATTTATCCGACAAATCGGATGGTTTTGCTCGAAGTCCTAAGGAAAGTAGAAGAATATCAGAACATTCAGAGGCCAACCAAGAAGGCATCTATTACATTCCCATTGTTCATCGGGAATATGTTGGAATCTTGTCCGTCCTCACAGGAAGCTGAGAGTGCTAGATTGGAAATCTAGTGGTACCCATTTATAGCCAGGGAGGCTCAGGACTGGATGGTGAGCGAAGGCACGGAAGCAACCTCGTTCATGGAAAAACTAGCACTTGCTTATGGGCGGACCTCTTCTTTTCTTTCCAGACTTATGGATACGGCTGAGACATGGGAATGTATTCCAGACATGCAGGAGAGGTGTTGATGTGCTAGGAGGAGAGGCAAGCATAAAATGAATGATAACCGAAGCAACGTGTTCTTTCCTCGTTCAGCCCTCCTTCTAGCGCCAATTTTGTTGATGTGTTTTTCGTGACCGCACAAACGCAGAATAAAGTCGCCAATGGCTTCCCTATTCTCTCTTGATCAAAGTATTCCGCACGCTAAGATTGCCAGAAAGTTTGTGCGTTCAACTCCAAGGTTCTTTCAGTGCGAATAGGCTCAATTTGGCTCGATGTGATTTGCTGGTATTTCAAGGGGACTTACGGAATTGTTCGGCAGCGGAGAAAGGAATTCAAATGCTCGAAAGATTTATCTATGAAGTGCGGGTTTCCTATTCTAACCAGAAAGTACTGAATTGAAATGGGGTAAGGTTAGGAAGATTCTAATCTACTCAAAGGTGTGGGATATGGAGCTCAACTTCAGCAAACTTCTAACCGGACTTCGCTTTGCCTCGCATCGGACAGCTTCCACGGAGTCGGTGCAATCTTCAAGGGAGATGACTAAAGATGTTCAAACCACCACTTGACATGAAGATACCATCACAACGACGCATACCATCATTCAAACTGTGATTGAAGTTAAGTGCATGATATTCCAGTTGACCACACAAGGCGCGATCACCATCGGCCGTACACACAGTGGTATGGATAGGCGAGTTGTGATCCGACACCATTCCCACGGAGTTAACATCACTAGCATGGAAATGAAATTGCACCAAAACTATTTTACCGCTACCATTTGATCGGAAGGGCAGAGAGGCACAGCTACTCACAACAAAGGCAATTCCGCATCAATGGCTTCTTTGAGGTGACACGACAATTTCTTTAAAGTTTTCAAAGGAAAACTTTCCCTCTTCTTCAAACTACACTGTAATCTGCTAGCTTCACTTCTAAGTTGTCCCTCTACTCTATGTCTATTCTAATCTTCTCTGTCTCCAGGGGTACAAATGAGGACTTGACGTGGTTTTTGAGACCGCACCAACACAGAATAAAGTCTCCCAACGGACGCTCTATCCTCTCTTGAACAAGTATTCAGCATGCTAAGATTGCGAGTAAGATCATGCTTTCAACTCCAAGGTTCCTTGAGTGCGAATAGGCTCAGTTTGGTTTGATGTGATATTGTTGGTATTTTCAAGGGGACTTACACAATTGTTCGACGGCTAACAACAAACAGCAGACAAAGGGCTTTCGTGTAATTCAAATGATTTGGCGGGTGAGCACAAGTTTCCTAATTCTAACCGGAAATGAACTGAATTTAAAAGGGTGTAGGGCCTAAGAAGTTTATATTCTACCCTAAATGCAGGATATGCGGAGCTTTGTTTCAATAGACTTCAACCGGATTTCACCTAGCCTCCGTCGGACAGCCTCAGTAAAATCGGTGCAATCTTCAAGGGAAACAGCGAAAGATGTTCAAGTTATAATTGCCTTGCCACCACATCAGGCGCATATAGTGTATCACAGCCCTTGAGTTCAAACACAAAATAATCTCGATCGACCACGCATGGCGAACTTATCATCAACAAACGTAGTGGTATGGAATAAAGCAAGCTATATCAATAAAACACACACACCAAAATATAAGCTACTTGCATGAATTTCGCTTCTTGGATACGAAAGGAAGAAGAAACCTTTAGCATTTCATGGCAGGCAATTCATCATCAATGAAAGATCTCTATTATCATAAAATGTATTTACACAACAATCTCCTCAAAAAAATTTTCAAAGGAAAACTTTCTCTCTCTCAAATTATGCAAAATACTACAATACTACACTACTAACTTAATGCAATACTCTCTCGGTGTCTACACTTAATGTCTAATCTAATTCTAATCTTCTAATGCCTTACAAATGAGGGGACTCCCCTTTTGCATAGCTAGCCAAGTCCCAAAAGGCGGCTAGGGTTACAATCGATAGAGTGGCCAGAATCGTGCCACCTCAGCCCTAAACAATATTGCCCTAAAAACCGCCACAAAGGAGAGTGGGGTAATAAATGCGCCATAATGTCCACCATCATCCTTCTAGAAGATTCCATTTGTAGACGCGTTCACACTGTTCTCGATCTTCTTTCTTGGTGTTTTTTTTTTCTTCTTCAAGCCCTCCTTCTAGCGCCAATTCTGTTGACGTGGGGTGAGATCTTACGAACATTGCAGTCAAAGGATCAAGTGCTGAATAGTAGCTTTCTCGAGTGTCATCAATGACATAAGGAGTGCGTAACCTATTGAGGGCCTTTTGGAATCTATTGTTGAATGCATGAATGGGCTCTTTGTCTTGTCTCCTCACTTCTGCAAATTGACGATAAAGCTCTACAGGGGTGGCAGGTATACCAAACTTTCCGATGAAGGCCTCCTTCATCTGCTCCCATGTCCTTATAGACCCCACTGGTAGGTGAATGAACCAAAAGTGAGCCTCTTCTCCCAAAGAATATGGGAATAGGCGGCAAGCCACGTCTGCATACCCAATCTGCCTATTGCGTAGGTGACCTTCAAACATCTTGATATGGTCCTCGGCCATGTAGTTAACATCATTGGCAATGAACTTAGGACAAAAAATTTCAGGATTCTTTGGCATCTCGTGGTAGTCTTGAAACTCTAGCGGAGATGGGTTGGTAACCAACCATGTAGCACCATTTGGAGCGGGTTGACCTCCTTGCTGACCTCCTGGTTGAGCCATTGTTTGAATTGGTAGTCGCCTTTGATACACAATCACTTGGGCTGGCTGTTGCACAACAGCTTGAACTTGTCTTGGCTGAGCAAACCTCGAAGCACTAGGTGGAGTTCTGAACAAACTTGAAATCTCTTCTCCGCCTTCTTGAACTTCTTCGTTTGATAAAAATTCTTCACTTGACTTGACTTCTTTGCTTGAATGAACTTCTTTCTTCTTCCTTGATCTTGTAGGTAGCTCTAACTCCACAAAATCTTTATATGAGCTGGGCGTAGACCTCAAGATTCTCTTCAACTTGTCTGGCGAAAATGAACTGATACGATCCAGGATGGAAATGCTTCTTCTATTGGCGGCGCGTGAGATTGTTCAACTCTAAGAGAACACCATCTTGACTCATAATAACTTTCTCCAATAGAATCTTTTGTGTACTTCAAACCGTTTCTACTTCAACACAACTGTATGCTGTAGCCGTTATTCGCATTCCCCCTCCTTCTAGTGCCAATTCTGTTGACGTGGTTTTTGAGACCGCACCAACACAAAATAAAGTCTCCCAACGGACGCTCTATCCTCTCTTGAACAAAGTATTCAACATGCTAAGATTGCGAGTAAGATCATGCTTTCAACTCCAAGGTTCCTTGAGTGCGAATAGGCTCAATTTGGCTTGATGTGATATTGCTGGTATTTTCAAGGGGACTTACACAATTGTTCGACGGCTAACAACAAACAGCAGACAAAGGGCTTTCGTGTAATTCAAATGATTTGGCGGGTGAGCGCAAGTTTCCTAATTCTAACCGGAAATGAACTGAATTTAAAAGGGTGTAGGGCCTA
>VDFB02141168.1:63544-79112 GCA_007258455.2 Sequoia sempervirens
CACTTATCCGGGTTGATAACGTAGTAGCATGTAGGGGACAACCTATGCAGTAAATAACCTACTCTCAAGTAAGTAAACGTTGGGAATTGGAGAAAAATACAACCAACTTTACTTACCACCTTATAAGCCTCATCAGATACTCTTCTTCTTTCCAAGGCTGGATCAAAGTTGAAGAGTAAAGGCGCAAAGAAAGCATCGGTGACCCGTCTGAAATGATGAAAGCTCTCCTTTAGCTCCAATTGGTAGAAATATCTATACATAGGCACCATCATCCGATTCCCTTTTGTAGATAGACCTGGGAATTGTCTCATCACAGCTGCTGCGTACACCATGTAAGAAGTCATGTAGAACTTCAGTGTAGAAGGAGCATTGATCAACTGCTCGTGTATCTCATCACTGATTTGTTTGCCCTGCCAATATGTAACCTTCTCATTCTTATGATCCCCGATACTCATACATCCAATCGTGGAAAAGGTGGATGATTCGCAAACCCTTCACTGCCAGAATGTGACTATATCCTTGACGCTATCTTTGAAGTCACTGAGTCCTTTCACACCGGAAACAGACGATCTAGGCTTTTAAGCCATTGAGTATTTATCAACTGTTTGGCTTTATTAGGATCAGCATCGAAAATCTCCTGTTCTTTTGATATAGAAATGTCAATATATTTGTCCATGTGAGGAACCTTGAAGACGATGTCAAAGAAATCGGGGTCGAGTCTTAGAATCTCGTGCCCGCAAGAGTCGATCACACTTCTGCTTCCTCGGATGTAATGAGACGCAATTTGAAGAACAAACTCAGTATTGTGCGCAGCTGTGGGGAACATCGCCACCAAGTGGAGATTGCTGTGTACGATTGCCCTCATCGAATCAGGGAGAGGCTTCGTCTCTGTCAACTTTGCGAAGTCAACCAAGTCTTGATGGCCAACTTCTGTATCCTTTATTTCTTCAACTTTCGAAAGCACCATAGTTGGCGGATAGACGCCTTGATATTTGTACTTCATCTTGCTTTTTGCTTTCTAAGAAGAAGGAGGCTTCGTAGCAGTCATCAAAAGAAACTGGAACACTGAGCACTCTTGACTTGACGATCTCTGAGAGTAGACTGCAATCCGTCTAGCCAGAACAAACACCAATTGTTAGGAAACATGGGAAAGCGTGAAATGAGCACGAGGGTGGAAAAAGCATGGAGCGGATGGCGAGGCACGCAAAACGATGCACGAATGCGGAAAAAATGAAGCTCAGGGATGTACTGGTAAAAAATGAAGTTCGTTCGGAAGGAATTGGAAAAAGTCAGAAAAAAGTGTAAGGGCGCTAAAATTCAGCGCCCTTACATTCTGAGAAAATTGCTTTTGGTGTAAGGGCGCTAAATTTTAGCGCCCTTACACTTTTCAGTGTTAGGCAATTTTTGTTAAGTTTGAAATGTCATAGCGCTGAAAATTAGCGCTTCTGCAATTTTGGCAATTTTTGAAAATGTAAATGCAATGAGGAATGGCGAAGGCGCTTGAGCTTCAGCAAAGGCAATGTTTGGTTAACTTTGAAATGTCATTCGAAACCATCTCCATTCTATTACATTTTCATTCAAAGGTCAAAGGAATTCTTTTTCACAATGGCGAATCTTTCCAATGTTTACCAAAACGGATGAAGAACTTCTAACAAAGATACCTCAACACAAGCATGGCGGGTAGATAGAAATTCCCAAGTGATATTGCACGCAGAGGAGAAAGGTAGGAAGAAACGCGTATGGGAGACAAGAGAAGAAACGCGTATGTGAAACAAAGAAACGTGAATACAGAACAATACGGGTTTGGAGAAAACAAAGAAAGGAATGCGTAGGGTTAGCAAAGGCTCACCAATGTTCTTGCAATGAAAGCAAACAATGAAAGGCAAACGCGGAGGAAAAGAAGGACGCATCCAAAACAATGAAGGAGGATCCCATTGCGTAAAGAGAAGAAAAACACGAATGGAGGAGGACGCGAATGGAAAGAATCAAAAACGAATGAAATGAAAAACGTGAATGAAGAAACCAAAACGTGTATGATAACCATGGATATATACAAATGGAAATACAAAACCAAATGAAAGTCTTACCAGGGCCAAACGCAAATATTGCTGAAGAGATGAATGGCGGAAATCTTCCAAACGCAAATTTGCAGATGAGAGGTAATTCGCCCAGCAAGAGGAGAGACAAAAAGAAATAAAATACAAACAACAAAAGTGGCGAATTCATTCACTTAATTGCAAATGAAAATTAAAAACCTAACTCAAGTCGTGCAATAAATTTAGGCACGAAAAGTGGCACGATTGACGAAAAACGCGAAATCGTGAAGAAACGTGCCAGAGGCAAAAAAAAGTTAAGTGTCGAAAGAAAATGTAACGGCGCTAAAATTTAGCGCCCTTACATTTTTTGGAAATTCACTGCATGTAGGGGCGCTAAATTTTAGCGCCCTTACATTTCCAGACTTAGTCAAAAAATTGGAATTTCCCTGCAGGAGCGCACTTTTTCAATGCTACTGCATCTTCCGCAATTTGCAAAGTAAGAACAGTGAAACGTCGCGAAAGATCTCGTTTCGAAGGTCTTTGCGAGGCGAACAAGGGGGAATGCTCGAATTGACTATTCGAGATTTGGGAACGCATTTCGAGGTGACTTGAAAATCGCTCCGTTATGCGTACTTGAACTTCACGAATCCTAGGAAACGGACAAGTTTCGTAGGGGGGTTATCCATGGAACGAGCGTTGCTAGATTCCGTGATAACATGGTGGCACCTCACTAGGCAATGAAAGTATCTTTGCACTATAATACTTATGGCTCAAAGAAAATACTAGGAGATGCAAAGATGTCGTCATTTTGTTCTATTGATCAATTACAAATTTTTGCTCTTGCTTCAAAAATGTTTGAGAGGGGTCTTGCTTTTTAGCTACTATCAAGCCCCTTTTTTCATCATGGAGTCAATGCATCATAATTTTTTCCCAAACATGGCTTATTTGTATCAATGAAACTCAGCATATACTTCCCGTGAGCCCACCAATCATCATCCAAGATCAATGCTTTCACCTTTTGGGTCTTCTTCGTATCATACTACCTCCATACACTCCTAAGGTTGATTATTGTGGCACCCAATGCCTCTCACACCTTCATGAGTCATCTCAA
Source organism: Sequoia sempervirens (assembly GCA_007258455.2). NCBI lineage: Eukaryota > Viridiplantae > Streptophyta > Pinopsida > Cupressales > Cupressaceae > Sequoia > Sequoia sempervirens. Next base: position 66,692 of record VDFB02141168.1, read on the forward strand.
GACAGTTGTGTCTGAGATAAATCAAGTCTTAGCAATCTAATATAGTGTTGACAAAAATTAAAACAAATTAAAAAAAACCAAGTTGAAAACATCATTTACTTTAACTTTTAAATTTATAAAAAACATAGATTAAAATTTCAAAACTAAGTGAATAATTTGTTTTTTTTTTTTGGAAATTGAGAGAAATAAATCATGATAGAGCTGGTGTGGAGGGCTCTGGTGTGGAAGGTGAAGATTTCTCCACTGTTCTCCCTCTAGATCTCTTTCTTCGTTGTCCTTTTGTGACCTTGATACCTTGGTGTTGTTTTTGTATTTTATTCTTGTGGTCTTAGGTTGTTTGGTGGTTTGTTTTATTGTTTGGGTGCTTGTATTTTATGTCTTCTTTTTTCCTAGTAATAATCTCTAAACTTGGCATGTTGGTATGTTCTATTCTCTCCGATATGTGAAGGTACTATAAAAGTTTCTTGTGAATGGGGGAAGGTTATTTATAGTATGTAAATAGTGTAGGTTGATATTGACGACATGAATGTGGAAGTTGGCATAATGTTAAATCCTTAAAAGAAGATTTGGTATTCGGTGAGTAGATGGTTGTAGGAGAGGATGTTGCATTCATCATTCATGAAGATGGAGGGTCCTTTCAAGCATAGGTGCAAGAAAATGGTTTGCAAGCTAAGTAGCCATCTTCCCTAAACTTGTTGCCCAATGATAACATGCATGGTGTTTTAGAGAAAGAAGAAAATAGGTTGAAATCTATGGGAATTTTTTTGTTGTTATCGCTCTTGAAAATAGGTTGAAATGCCCATCAAGTCCACATTTGGCATGAAAATAGGCTAAGGTTCATTTACTTCTCAACTACCTACCACCAACTCAAAGTTTGATTTTAAAACTGAGCTAAATTGACTATGAGATATCATAGCATTTAAATTACCCAAAGAATCTCATTGTGTTTTTTTGTTGTACTTTGCCACTCAATGATTCAAAACAAATAACCTTGTCAATCTCTAGATGACTCAGCAATAAATTGCTTCATGAAAAGTAAAAATGAGCATCAAACAACTCACATATCTAAGCATCCATTGCCAAGTTTAACAATCTGAGAAATCATTTGACTACCATATAAAAAACTTGCATATAAGAAAAAAAAATATCAAATCCAAAAGAAACGGTTGGACTTATTAAATTTGTCATGTGCATATTCATATTTATGTTGAGCACATGGTTACACTAAGAGGAGAGGTGGGGGTGCGGAGGGGGGGGCTTTTCAAATTTAATCAATCACATCAACTGGACATATGCAAAATCTAGCAATTAAGAACACAAAGAGAACACATGATTTACGTGGAAATCCTTGTGGGAGAAAACCATGGCACAATTTTGCTTATATATATGTATATCTTATTTCTTCTTCTTGTAGGCTCCAACCTACTAGAGACTCCAATATCTACTTGACAAAATATAGGCTCCAACCTATTGGAGGTTTCAACCCCCCACACAAACTGAGCTCCAACTGAAGAAGAGGCTTCAACCTCTAATTGATAGGCTCCAACCTATTAGTTCATCAATGGCTGATATAGTTTTGTCCACACCAATCTAATTCAACCTCTAAATCTTTTCATAATCTTCACAAATCTGATTCAAACTTTACTCTTTTCACAATCCTCACAAATCTGATTCAATCACCAATCTCTTCCTTCTCAAATCTGAATATTATTAATCCAACTCACTAGCATAAATTCTTTCTTTTCATCATGGTATTGCATTTTTACTTTTTATGCTTCTCTATTCTTGCCTTAGTGCAAATGTTTTAAAATGCTGTTATTCATGCTAGGGTTTGCTAAAATTATTGCTTTATGTGTGCATTTAAGCTCAAGAAACCTAAAAAATATCCTACCCATTTTGCTTCGCTTTGCACTTTATTCTATTTTGTTGTTGACTTGTTTGTAATATCCCTTGCAAATTCTGATTGAAAAACTTCTGATTTTGACCCTGGTAATTTTGTCAATTGCAAAAGTGATTCTAGATTGTCTAAACAAGGTCCTAAAATGAATGTGCAACTATTTCGGTAATTTTCAATGCATATATATGATCTAAGCAAGAGAAATGATTACCTACAGCCAACTGGTATTTTATCAAACAGATGGCATGCATACTATTGTGAAGATGTAGATATGATTATTTACAAAAATATGATCTACAACCATAACTCCTTATTGAAAAATGCTTCTAATACAATACTTGATATAAGAAAGCCAAGACTCTTGGCATTACAATGAGAACCCAAAATATGACAAGAAGTCTGAAGAAAATGTCTACCTACAGCAGCACTATTATTATTGACAAACTTCTACCATTTTATTTGATTGACTTTCAATGCTGATTTGAGATATTACAATGATAAATTTGCCAACAAGTGTTGACAAAGACTGACTACTATAATGCAATGACAAATATGAAAGTATCGACTGGAAATGAACCTGATATGCAGCAATGTGACCCCACGATTATGGCACCAAGAGTGATTGATTTGTTCCTTAGCTTGCAGCGCTTCAAGTATGCCAACCCACAATTTATTGAAGATTGAAATTGCTGATAAATCAATACCAAACAGGCTGAAGAGGATGCCACGATTTAATTCTGCCCTTCAACACCAAAATCGCTGCTGCTGAGCTTTAGAAATGCAACGCCTGGACTCCTTACAGACCAACGAACCTTCAACAAGCAATTTCTGATTTTGTATTTGTCTCCAAGATGAAAATCGAACCAGCAAAATGGAAGAGCCTGCCTCAAGCAAAAATGTCCTCCAAAAACAATCGATCATATGCTAACAAAATCGTTCCTTCTTCAATTTGGATTTTGATGAACCAGGCCAACGACACTATCTCCAAATTGAATATATCTATGCCACCAAAATTTGGCCAAAGGCCATGAAATTTTGCTTTGAAGTACAAGTAGGAAGTTTGAAGTAACTTCCTCAACTTTGTAACCCTTCAAGAGATATTGTACTCCCTCAATTATGCTATCAATAGGAAGTTTTCGTTTCTTATGATCAAGAAGAAATCTGCAGAAACCCTTGGCTCCACAAGATGAATTGTCAAATATCAATTTCAAATCTAGATGATTAGAAGCTTAGGCAACCCCTCTATCTATTCTTTTTCTCAATTCTTCAAGAAGCTTCTAGAATATTATTTTATTTTTATTAATTGACTTTATGATATATTATTTTATTCAAGTCACTTTATTAAATTAATTAAATATAAGGTCACCTTATAATATTGATTTATTTGATAACCTTATAAATACTTAATACCACTTTTTAATTTAATTAAAATAATCAATTAGTCATCCTCATGAAAAATCATTATTTTGGACAACTTAATTAATTAATTTAATTAAATCAATCTACCTCCAAAATGGGGACATTACATTGTTCCCCCGATTCTCGGTGCCTTTAGTCATCGCTTTAAGTCCTTTATAACGTTAGGTTATCGACCCCTTCTACCCATTCCCTAGAGCTCACTTAAGAAATGAATTCCACATGTTCTTAAACAAATAATTTAAAAGGGCCTGCATTTAATGTGGTTCCCACTGCTCATTATACCCTTTTCCGCACTTCCACATGAAATATTTTATTATGGAAATAATAGTCTGTAGAACTGCAGAAGCATTGACAATTGTCAATATTTTAGTGAATTCTGCCAATCCAGAAGGGGTATATTACTAAAGGAAAGGAAAGCTTGCGGAGCTACATAATGAAGTCCATGTGTCGCCCTCTCAACATAGTTATGTGAGTTCGCGGGTAGCTTTGCAAGGGTTAATTAGTGGTCCACGGAATTGCGGAAAGGGGAACATGTGGCATTTTTTCAGTGGGATTCCGAGAATCTGCGGTATGTTTCAAGAAGACCTAAATGCATGTTGCAGAATTGCGGAAAAGGGACACGTGGCATGTTCTCAATGTTTCTGACAGGTTTTCTATCAAAGGCTAAGATTGTGAGAAATGGAATGACGACACGTGGTACACTCTCGTGAGGATTCTGCGAGTGCGCAAGCTCTTCATGACAACTCTATTTTCAAGTTGCGGGATTGCAGGAAGTTGGCATGTGGATTATTTAATGATGTTAGCTACTCTTAAGTTGTCTTTTTCAATGGCCCATCTTTGATGATGTATAGAGTGATCCTACTTGGATTAAATTTATTGGCTGAAGATCTGTTTGTGTGTTGTGACCTTTTCACACATCACCCCATTCAAAATGAGGACCCCCTAATTTTTGTCCCATTTGGGTCTTTCGGCTTTGGTTTTGGGTGGTTTTGCGGCAGTCCTTAATTCCTTATTCCTTTCTGAGAATGTACCCTTCTTTTGGCCCAATTTGGAATTCTGGCTAAGTCTGGAGTGTGTTTTGTCAGATTAGGGTTTTTATTCTTCGGACTTAGTTGGAGGTTAAGTTGAGTAAGCAAATTGAAATTTGAGCTTGGCATTGCAATCAGGAGGCCTCAGGTAGGCTCCCATTAAAATTTCACTAAATTCGGACAACTTTCTATTTTTAGCAGTTTTGGCTTTGGGAGCAATTTTTAGGGTTTGCATGTATGATTTTTCAACGCATGTTAGGATAGTTTTTCTGGGTTTTTCAAGAGCTTCGCGATGATATAACATGCAAGTCAAATTGATGACTTTCTATTTTTAGTAGGTACTTGCATGTAGATCAGTTTTCTTGGTTTTTCTGGGTTTTTTGAGATCTCTTGGGCAACATGACATGCAACCAAGTCCGGCAGTCGGTTGATCACTTTTTTGGGCACTTACTATTTTTAGCAAGTTCACTTAAGTAGTCCCAGATCTTCAGTTTCAGGTATAGAGTAGTACAAAGCAGAAACAAAGTTGAACGGAGGTCAGTAGAGGCACATGTAGATGAAATTAGGGTTTCCTACTCTGGCGCCTAAAATGAGGGGCAAAACTTGAGAAAATTGAAAAACGGATGTATCCCATTGGGATCAACATCCTTCAAGGAGTCTACTGGTAAAATTTGGGTGCATTATGCATACTTACTATTTATAGTAAGTTGCTTCTAGAATAGGGCCAAAAATAGCAGGTGAGCACAAAAGGCAAGTGTGAACAAGACAGTTAGGTCATAAGGATCACATGGAACAAATACCAAGTCAATAGGAGTTGCAGAAGTTTGAGAATTAGGAAGTTACTAAAAATAGAAAGTAAGGGCGAGCAAGATGAAAGTTAACTAAGCGTCAAAACTTCTTCCTCATAGGTGGATATGCGCCCTAAAGGAGGCAAATGGGCTGGAAAATTGGCTGAGTAATGAAAATTTGAAGCCAGGCCACTCAAATGCGCCCACCATGGAGGAAGAGATGAAATTCTCTAAGGCATTGAAATAAGAAGCAAGAGGGGTTAAATGCACTCTACGGAGAAAGTTTGATGATTGAGAAATTTGACGAAGTCATAAAAACATAAGCTCAACCCTTTGAATGCACCCTCAAAGCAAGCCTCATGATGAGAATGCACCCATGGTTCAAATTCAAGAACTTCATGGGTCAAATGCACCCTCAAGATGAAGAAACTTCTCTAAGGTGGAAAATAAAAGAAGACCCCTTCATATGTGCCCAACACTAGATGGCTAAATGCGCCCAAGGGAGAATATGTGGGATGGAAAATTTGCCTAAGGAAAAACTAGAACGAGATCCTCCTAAATGTGCTCACCATGATGAAGAGACAAATTTGCCTAAGGCATGAAATAAAAGCTCAAGGTCTTGAATGTGCCCTCAAGGTTTTAAAAGTTTCTAAGTCAAAAAATTGCTTGACCCACCCCGTCGCCCCTCCCCTCATATGCGCCCAAGGTAGACAGGAGGTTTGAAATTTTTTCTAAGGCAATAGAAATGGAAGGACCACCTCTCATATGAGCCCATCATGAGCAGAAGGTTTGAAAAATTTTCTTCTAAGTCATAAGAAATGGAAGAAGACACTCCTAAATGCGCCCTCAAGAGGTAAAAAGAATATTCTAAGGCATAAATGACATCACCTATTCAAGTACGCCTAGCACAAGGAGAAAACAAGATGGTAAGCACAAGAGAAGCAAGCCCCAAGATGAAGAAATTTGTCTAAGGCAAAAATGAAGCAACACCTTCTAAATGCGGCCTAGCACAACAACCTCCAGATGCGCCCTAAGAGGAAGAAGTTCGATAAAATTTTCTAAGGCAAAGAAAAATGAAAGAGGACCCCTATAAATGCGCCCCAAGGAGGAATGATGAACACTGGGACCAAAGCATGATGACTTGGGGTTAAGGAGCAAGTACTCTGGGACAACAATACAACCTTAGAAGGAGAAAAAGTTACATGTTTGAAACTCCTCCATGATGTCTCATTTGCGGCCAAACCATGAAGAGGAGATGTTGGAAGAAACGTCTAAGTGTTGGAATTTCTCCACGATGATCCAATATGCGCCCAACTTAGGGAGGCAGGTGGCAAGGAAGAAATGGTCGAGTCCAAGACAAGAAAATCCTTCAAGATCAGGATGGAGGAAAGGATGAAGGCCCAAGCGTTAAAGGTCATCCTCAAGCACTAAAAGGTCCTCAAGGCTAAGGAGGAGGAATGAGCAAAAAGCTTCAATGTTAAAGAGTAACAGCGGGATGGACTTAAGAACAAAGTAGAGGAATTTTTCTTAAGTGTGAGGTCCTTCAATGACCCAGAAAATGTTCTCCAGCATTCTTCACACAACCCAAGATGCAATAGCAGCAACAGGGAAAATCATCATCAAATAAGAGAAAGAAGTCACCATCTTGGATTTTTAGATTGAGAACGTGCCTGCCATATCAGTTCAATAAGTGGAAGGTGTGATGATCAGATTCATCAAATTTGTAGTCAAAGAGAAGGAGAATGGAAACGCCTTGCTAGATGATGACCTTCTAGAAGATGATGGTGGGCATTAATTGCTCATTATGATTTCGGGAGAAAGTGGGAATCTTTGCTCATTTTTTTCTCCACTCCACTTTGTGACCGTTTTTAGGGAAAATCGTGATTAGGGCTTATGTGGCTCAATTTGAGCTGTTCATTGTATTTAAATTTGAGCCGTCTGTTGGACTTGGCCAGCTATAAAAGGGGCATCCCCCCTCATTTGTATTATATAGGAAGATAGAGAGACAACTAGGAGTTGGTAGACATAGAGGAATATAGAGCATAGATTGATAGCATAGCATAGATTGAAGAGGAAGGAAAGTTTTCAAATTGAATGCTTTGTAAGAGATTGTTGTGAACACTCCTATAATAAAAAGAGTTATCATTGCTTGTAATTTCATCTTTTATTGTGGGTAGTGTTGGTGTACGTTTTATCATCCACCGAACACAGAATAAAATGTCCAAAGACACTCTATCCTCTCTTGAAAAACCACTGCATATGCTAAGATTGCGAGAAGATCATATGGCGATTCCAAGGTTTCTTTTGTCGGGTCTTGACGTGTGGATAAGCTCAATGGCCGTTGTGATTTGCTGGTAATAAACAAGGGGACTTACGTTAAAGAACTTTTTAAAGGCTTTCTCTAATTAGGACTTCAATTTGGATCTCAAAAAAAATAGCAAAAAGGATAAGGGTTTAGGAGGTCTATTCTATGCCTAAGAATTCAAGAGACAATAAGGACTCGGTGAAGGGAATAAACCACACTTTGTTTTGCCTCCTGCTGGACAACATACGCAAAATGGGTGCAATCTTCAAGGGGTGTGATAATAATTTTCAAACCTCGAATGAGGCTAAAGTTAAGCTTCCACAGTTATAAGCTCAGGCTAACTTTACGCATCGAATGCAAATCATCCATTCGAAGAAAGCATGAGCAATACTTCACCATTGAATCAATACGATCAATCTCTCATTCACTTAACCAACTTTCAAAGCAAATTCTACTTAATCTAATTCTAACTTTAATCTATGGCGGAAGAAGATATGCAACCTCACTTACTATTTGACAATAAAAGTTATTCAAAGCAAATCATGCATAAGAGCTTTTATTATTCGAAATAGTCTCAACGCAACAATCTCATACTCTGTCTCCACACAAATGAAAGTGAGAGAGCACCAGTTTATATAGAGCCTCAAAAATCAAATGAAGGGCCGAGATTAAAACAATATCAACGGCCAAGATTATTACAACCCAACCCTAATTAGGGTTTCCCAAAATAACATGAGTTATCAATCAGTGAACTATCAGTAAAAAGGCAGTTGCAGTTATTATCTAGGAGAGGCGTCCTTATCCTTCTGAGCAGCATCGCGTTCGATGAACCTGGACACTACAGCGATAACCTCCTCCATCGTGACAGGTGGCAGCATGTTAATCCGGAATTCTAGTCCGTCCAACTTTTCAACACATTTGGCAAAAGTATTTTCCCAATCCGCCTCCTGCTTCCCAAAATCATTTCGGATGGCTGAGAGTCTTGCCACTCTCGCAAAATCTTGTCTCAGAAATGGTCCAGTGGCCGAGAAGAAAATCTCTTGAGCCTTACGTTTCAACCTCTCCAGTTGCATGTCGTTCTCCCGGACAATCTCACGGTCAAACACCTTTGCAGCTGTCATATAAGTCCTCTCCTGGATTTCTTTGACCTACTCTTCAATTCTGAGCCCATCCACTTTTGCCTTCTCCAACACTTCTTCTCGTATAGTCACTGCCCAAAACTAGTGATAGAAATCATATGCTGCTCCTGCAGCAATCACCCTTCTATCAACCAACTCCTCTCTTGGAGTGCTTTTCAAAATCCTAAGGCTTGGAATAAGCCTCTTGTTGTGACGTTTTTCACAAATCGCCCCATTGCAAATGGGGACCCCCCTAATTTTGGCTTTGCTTTTCGGTCATTTTGTTGTTGTCTCTCTTTTCTGCTGTCTGTCCTTTCTGGGGACATTCCCGTCTGTGAGTTTAAGCGTAAAATTGGCCAAGTCTGAAAATTAGGGTTTCATCTTTCCTGGTCAATCTGAGGTCGAGTAAAGTGAATAAATTGAAAACTGAGCTTAACGTTGTTGTCAGTGTGCTTCTAGCAGGCTTTCAGCAGATTTTCATCCGATTCTGAGCTACTTACTATTTTTAGTAAGTGTGAAATCCAGGGCAATTTGTCAGCATTTTTGAGATTCCGATAGTCACACTGCATTCAGAACACATCAAACTGCTCGTGTGCAAAATTTGAGCGAAAACATACCACTTTCTATTTTTAGCAGTCCGGCTTCCGGCACAAATTCCAGGGCTCAGATGCAGAGTTTTTCTTTGCATGTTGGCATATTCCTTCTGGGTTTTTCGAGACCTTCGCAACGATATAACATGCAAAACGAGACGACAACTTTCAGAATTTAGTCTTCCGAGGCTATTTTTAGGGTTTGCATGTCAAGGTTTTTTTTGCATGTCGGATGATTCCTGATGGGTTTTTCGAGAGCTTCGCGATGGTATGACATACAAATGAAGATAACCACTCAGAAAGGAACTTGCTATTTTTAGCAGGTGTGTCCCGGCAGCCGCTTCCCAGCAGTTCAGAATCACGCGTTGATCGCAATGCAACAGAAACGAGGACAAACCGAGATCATTTGATGCGCATGCAGAGCCAATTAGGGTTTCCAACTTCGGGGCTTGAAAAGAGGAGTTAAAAGTCAGAATTTTCGAAAACCGGTGTAAACCACCGCGATCAGCATTCTTCAGGCTATCTGCTGGTGAAATTTCAAGTCAAACGGAGCACTTACTATTTATAGTAAGTAAATTTGGAAACTGGCTAAAAATAGTAAATTGAGTGCATGCATCAGTGTCGACAGTAAGGTCACGTGGTGAGGAGCGCCTCATTCAAATTTCAGGTCAATCGGAGCAATGAAGCTATCAGAAACAAGAGGTTACTATTTATAGTAAACTACCTTCAGAAACAGGCTAAAAATAGCAGGGTGACTAAAAGTGGCAGTGTCGACAAGACAACAAGGCTATGAGGATACAGTGTGCGAAATTTCAGGTCGTTCTGAGCTTCAGAGATGCAAAATCAGAGGACTTACTATAAATAGCAGGGCATGAAATACTGGCGAAAAATGAGAAAAAAAAAATTCTAAGTCTGGAACTTCATCCAGTGGACATGGCGAAATGCGCCCAGTTGATGAGGAGGCATAAAAAAATTCTAAGTTTGAAGTTCATCCTTCATCAGAGGCAAAATGCGCCCAGTTGATGAGGAGGCATAAAAAAATTCTAAGTTTGAAGTTCATCCTTCATCAGAGGCAAAATGCGCCCAAAGCACAAGTGGTCAAAGAAAAGTCAACGAAGTTATCCTGTAGGCATGGCAAAATGCGCCCAAGGGAAGCTCAGGAAGGTGAAATTTTTTCTAAGTGTAGATATCCACCACCCCCCTCCAAATGCGCCCACCTTGAGAGTTTGCATGCTAAAAAAATTTCTAAGTTAGAAATATCCTCCTCCACTAGTAAAATGCGCCCATGCAAGAATAAGCTAGAAAAGGTCAAAAGGTCAACTTGTTTCATCCTTCACCACCTAAGAAATGCGCCCATGCTTTAAGGGGGGGGTCAAAGAGTCAAAGGTTTCGTCCTTCACATGGAATATGCGCCCATCCTCCACACATGCTCAAATGCGCCAAAGACAAAGAAGGTCAAAGGGAAGGCGTTGAACTTGAAGAGTTAATCCTCCTTGATGCATGAAATGCGCCCAAATAAGGGCAAGTAAAGACAAAAAGAAGGAGGGAATATTCCAAAAGAGGTGGCATTGCAGATTTTCATCCTCCTAGACATGTAAAATGCGCTCAAAACCAAGAAAGTCAACAAGTCAAGAGGCTTTATCCTCCTCTCACCCCAAAATGTGCCCAAAGTGAATATTGCTATGGCATTGAAATAAGAATATCCTCCTCAAGGTAGGAAATGTGCCCAAGGTAGTAAGTGAGGGTGGTAAAATATGGGCGTGGTGAAAGTCTTCCTCCATGTGCTAGATGCGCCTAAGGTGGTGAGTGAAAATAATGTGCTAGGCGTTGGAGAATAAAATGCCTAGGTGTTAGAAAATGGTGCCAAGTGAAAAAAAAAAATGCTAGGCATATCCTCTTGCTCATGCTATTTGCGCCTAAGATGAAATACAAGGTGGTAAGTGAGATAAAGATGTTGATGATAATTGCTAAGGCGTTGGAAATTTTATGGAGAATAAAATACAAAGGATGAATAATGCATGCCTAGGCATTGAAATTGCCAGATGAAAAATAAATTAAGTGTGATGCGCCTTCAAGAAATTTTTTTTTCTAAGTAAGTTGATAAATTTTTTTTTTTCACAGGCAAGATGAAGGAAGTTGAATAAAAATTTCTAAGGCAAAATTTTTTCAAAAATGGCAAGTGACTCATTTTTTTTTCTAAGGCACAAATATTTTCTCCCTCAGAAAAATGCCCAAGTCGGGAGAGGTGATGGAATTTTCCTGAAACATGAGCAGAGTTGCCACAGGTGAGGTCAGTGATTACCAGCTCCTCAAGGTTGATAAAATTTTTCCAAGTCAAAGCAAAGGAATACTTCAGGGTGAAGAAATGAAACAAATTTGATGGAAGAATATTTTCTAAGGTTCAAAATTCAAGAAAATTAAATGAACCAGTTCGTCGTGCACCCATGGGTTCGGAGCGTTCTGGAGAAAATTCTCTTCTGGGTATTGGAGATTATCAATGAGGAATGGATTTTAAGATCTTCCACAGCTTGCCGAGGATCCCGAGGTAAAGATTTTAGTGGGCATTAGGTTGATGAGTTTTCCTAGGGGAAACTTGAAAATTTTCTAAGGCAAAATGAAGAAAATGTGTTTTCAAGGTGAAATTCTCCAGGCGATGAATTTGAAGGTGATCGCCTAGATGATTTTTGATCAAATTCCTGATGAAAGGATTTTTCTCGAGTCTGAGTTGGATAAAGTATCAGAATGCAGTGCGCCAGGCATAAGACAAGATGGGTTGAAAATTTGGCTAAGGAACGAAGAATCATGAAGAAGAAGAAGTTGGCTAATGGAGGCGATGAATGTGAGAATCTTGGTAAGTAAGTTGAATTTATATTATGAAATATTCTAATTCTCTTCTCCTTGCTTGTTTTGCAGGAGAAACGTTGAAGCCGGAGCACGATGACTTGAAGAGGTGAAGCACGATGATATTACAACCTTCAGAGGAAGATAAAGTTATAAGTTTCACATGAAGGAAGAAAAAGTTGCAAGAAATTGGCTAAGTGCTAGCTCAAGTGACAAAGAAGTCAAAGAACAACGTCAAGAAAGAAGATCAAGAATAGTGCGAACGCGTCTACAAACAGAATCTTCTAGAAGACTGATTGTGGGCATTTATTGCCTTTGCTATTTTTGGGAGTGAGTGGGAATCTTTGATTCATTTAATATACCACTCCCTATTTTGGTGGTTTTTAGGGTTAGGGCTAAGGTGGCACGATTTTAGCCACTCTATTGATTGTAACC
>VDFB02141169.1:0-12713 GCA_007258455.2 Sequoia sempervirens
TGAGGTGATCTAGGATGGTGACATATAAGAAGGATAGTCCAAGATTTGATGGAACAAATTATTCTCTATGGAAGACTTGAATGGAGTGTCATCTGAGATCCATTGGTGAGCCCTATTGGAAGATTATAAAGAATAGGTAAGTTATTCCACATAATGGTCCTTCTACTCTTGATTAGGTTAAAGAATTCGAGTACAATATTAGGGCTAAGGAAGAATTGTTGAGTGATCTGACTAATTTTGAGATGACAAATGTAATGGAGCTATAGACTGCTTATGAGATTTGGAAAAAATTGGAAACTTTGTATGAAGGTGATACTCATGTGAATATTGCTAAGCTACAAAGTCTAAAAGGAAAATAAGAGACCTTGAGAAGGGATGAAGATGAGAACATTAATTATTTTATGCAGAGAGTGAATGAACTTGTGTGTAGTATCAGATGTGCTGGTGGAACATTAGAAGAATCTAAAATTGTTGCTATAGTGCTCAAATCCTTTCCTGTTGCATACAAAGCCAAATTTGTTGCTATTGAGGAGATCTAGACTGTAACAAATGTAACCAAAGACATGTTGATTTGTAAGCTTGCTACTTTTGAGTTGAGTGATTTTGGTGAATCTCTTCCTAAGACAGAATCTACATTTAAAGCTACTATTTCCAGAAAAGACAAGCAAAGATATGATCCTAGGGAAAGTTCTATAAAAATGTTCAAGTATGAGAAGGAGATGAAAGAGATTGAAGAAGAAGTGAGAAAGATAGATGAGCTTAAAGCACTTATTGTCAAGAGAGAAGCCAAAGGTGAAGGTAAGTATAGAGGAAAATTTCCTATTAAATGTTTTTCTTGCAATAAGATAGGTTATTTTTCTTCAAGGTGTTTGGAAAGAGTTCCTAAGTCAAAACCTAACAAACCTAGATTTCAAAGAGAGTGTTATTATGTTGCTGATGAAGGTGTGTTAGATGATGAATCTAATAAAGGGAATGTAAGTGAGGATGAATGGGTATTTATTGCTATCAAGGAAAATGATTCGGTGCCTACTGAATCTACTAGTGACAAGAATGTGGAGAAGATCAGGCTGCCAAAATTGAAGAAAAAGATGAATGGGTGATTGACAGTGGATGCTCTCATCACATGATAGGTGACAAAAGAAAATTTATGAGTTTGGAAAAGTATGACAGTGGTGTTGTAAGATTTGGTGATAACAATGTTGGTGTAATCCATTGAAGAGGATCCATTTCTCTTGGTGGTAAGCATAATACTGATGATGTCCTATATGTGGAAGGTTTGAAGCATAATCTCTTAAGTGTTGGATAAATGGTTGACAAGGGATACAATCTTAAATTCAAGGATGGAAAGTGTAGAATACTATGGAGTTCCAAAAATGTGATTGCTTCTAGTACAAAGACAAAAAGTAATATCTTTCACCTAAGTGCTACTAGTAAAAGTTGTCTGATTGATGAAGTTGATGAAAGTTGGTTGTGGCATAGGAGATTGTGTGATGTGAAATTTGAAAATATTATCAAGATAAGTTCTACTCAGGAAGTGAGAGATCTTCCTAAGTTGATAAAACCTACTAATACTATATGCAAGGAATGCTAGTTAGGGAAGCAAACTAGAGTTTCATTCTGGAGCAAACAACATTATTAAAATGAAGTGTTGGAGCTTGTGCATACTGACTTGTGTGGTCCTTCTAGAGTTAGAATTTTACAAGGAGACGGGTATTTCATGTTACTTATTGATGATTACTATAGAATGATATTTGTTGCTTTCTTAAGGGAAAAATGTGAAGCTCTAGAGAAATTCAAGATTTTCAAGGCTATGGTTGAGATTGATATAGGTATGAAGATTCAATGTATAAGATCAGACAAAGGTGGTGAGTTCATTTCCCAAGAGTTTAATTATTTTTGTGAAGAGCATGGGATAAAGAGATAATTATCTACCCCATGGACCCCTCAACAAAATGGAGTTGTGGAAAGGAAGAACATGAAAATTCAAGAAGCTATTAGGACTATGATGTTGGAAGAAAATGTTTCTCATATCTACTAGAGAGAAGCTGTGAGTACTATTTTTTACACTCTCAATCCTAAGGGTAAATGCCAAAGGTGATACCGATAAGACTCCTTTTGAGCTATGGTTTGGTCATAAGCCTACTATTAGATACTTCAAAATGTTTGGGAGTAAATTCTATACCAAAAGAAATGAAGATATAGGAAAGTTTGATGCTAGGAGTGATGAAGGAATATTTTTGGGTTATTCTACTAAAAGTAAGGCCTACCAGTGCTACAATAAGAGATTGAGGAAAGTAGTTGAAAGTGATAATGTCAAGGCTGATGAAGACATAGTTAGATCATCCAAAACCTATGGATATGATTCAGATGACCAGCATGACAGTTTAGATAAAGGAAAGAAAGTTTAGACACAAAATCAAGTTTAGATCATTTCGGTAAATTAGGAAACTCAATAGGGAGAAACTAGTGGAAGTGCAAAAGTGAGATCACAAGAGCCTAAAGTTCAAGAAAATCCTAAGATTCCAAGGTATGTAAGACTAGATCATTCAAAAGATTAGATCATTGGTGATAAAAGGTGCACGTACTAGAAGAAGAATTTAAGAGTATTGTTTGGATTTCAAAGAATGAGCCAAATAGTGTCAATGAAGAAAAGATGAAATACTGATGGAAGCAATGAATAATGAACTATTACAACTGAGAAGAATGATACATGATTCTTGTTCCAGACTTAAGGACAAAATGTAATTGAACAAAATCGGTCTTTCTGCATTGTAAACTAAATGATAAGGTGAAGTTATAGAAACAGCAAGAATGGTGTGTAAAGATATTCTATGATGGAAGGTATTGAATTCTGAAGAAATTCTTTTATCCTCAGTTCTAGATTGAAGCTATGAGACTATTTCTTGCTTATGTTGCTTACAAAAACTACAAGGTTTATTAAATGGATGTCAAATCAACATTTCGAAATGGTGAACTGGAAGAAGTTTATGTTGAGAAACTTGATAGATTTCAATTGATTGATCAGGGAGATATGGTTTTCTAGTTGAAGAAAGCATTGTATGGAATCAAGCAGGCCCCAACAACATGGTATGCCAGATTGGACAAGTATTTGTTGAAGCTTGGATTTAATAAAGGTATTGTTGATAGTAATTTGTATTTCAAGATTGATCATGATAAAGAATTGATTATTGAAGTATTTGTTGATGATATCATTTTTGGAGGAGATGATAGTTTGTGTATGAAGTTTGATGATGAGATGAAGAGTGAATTTGAAATGTCTATGATTGGAGAAATGAAATTCTTTCTAGGATTGCAAATTACTCAACTAGATAGTGGGATATTTATATCTTAGTCCAAGTATGTGGAAGAATTGATGAAGAAATTTGGTATGGAAGATTCAAATCCAGTTGGTACACCCATGGTGACCGGATGTAAGTCGAAACAACATGATGATTCTCCTAAGGAAAATAAAACTAGATATAGATCTATGATTGGTAGATTGCTCTACTTGACTCAAATAAAACCTGATATCATAAATTTCATATGAATTGTTGCTATATTTCAAGCTGATCCTAAGGAATCTCATGTGACAGCTATGAAAATAATTTTTAGATACTTGAAGGGGATAGTTGATTTTGGACTATGGTATCCTAAAGATGATGATCTTACTTTGAGTTCCTTTACTAATCCTGATTGGGTAGGAGATGTGGATGACAGAAAAAGTACTAGTGGTGGAGCATTTTTCTTTGGAAAGAATTTGGTCTCATGGTTAAGTAAAAAGTAGAATGCCATTTCCTTATCTACTACAAAAGCATAATACATTGCTACTACTAACAATTGTACTCAAGTGTTGTGGATGAAACAAATGTTGAAAGATATCAGAGTTATGTATGATGAGCCTATTGCCATCTTTTGTGCAAATTCAAGTGCAATTAACATTTCTAAGAATCTGGTGTTGCATTAAAAAACCAAACATATATCTATCAATTTTCACTTCTTGAGAGAGAAGGTGAGTGAAAAGGAAGTCAGACTAGAATATGTGCCCACTAAGGAACAATTTGTAGATATCTTTACCAAGCCATTTCCTAAGGATACTTTTGAGTATCTTAGAGGGAAGCTAGGGGTGATTACCCCTCCTAATTAGAACTAAGATGCATTGACCTGCATCAATATGTGTACTTCATAATCATATCTTGATCTGGATTGATGTTGTGGTGGTTGCTACTTAGGGGGAGTAGTCAAATGTTCAAATATGTGGTTCAAAGCTCGTGTGGAGAAAGATATAATTTATATTTGTCATTGATGTCAAGGGGAAGAAGAGTCATGTGAAAAAATTTGTAGGGAAAAGAGTCATATGAAAGAGCTGTAGAGAAAAGAGTTAGAATCTAAGGGGGAGAAAGTACTGAAAGAGAGTTGCATTAATGGTGTTTTTCACATCATGTGTTTCCATCAATGCCAAAGGGGGATATTGTTGATTGTTTCTAATATGTGGTTATCATTGATGTCAACACTATTGGAATTAATGTCTTTTAGGATGTATATGTCAAGGATATTGAGAAAATTATAATAGAAGAAGTTGTAGGCTATCAATGGTGTAGTGAAGTTCATGCTATTGGATAGCTTAGTATGTTGATGATAAGAGGTTGTGGAATAAAGGGTTTGTTTTTTATTGCATCTAGTTTATGCACTAGAAGTTTCAAAGATCTGCATGAAGATTTGATTGAGTTATGAGCATTTGTGTTGTGACAGCTTTTCTATTGCTTCAATTGGTGTTCCTGAAAGAAAATTATGTGATTCTAGTAAGTTGAGTTGTTGCAGATGTTTCTGTGGTGATTCATGATGCTCGTGGATATTTTTAGATCACATTGGATTTGTGTTGCACATTCATATTGATCCTTGTGCTCGTGATTGGTGATTTTATTTTGCGTGCTCGTGTTTTTCATGATCACGACTGATAGGCTGATTATAGCATTTTGTGGATCTTCATGGAATAATTTTTGAAGGTTTTTCATGCTTGAGAATATTTTTTTGGGTCTTCATTATGTCTTGGCCGACTATGCTTTGTTTGTGTTGAAAAAATATTTATTGATTTGGGATGACAATTTGTACACGTTTAATATTTCATTTTGGTCGACATGCAGTTGATGTAATTCCATGTTGTAGATATATAAGAGTGATTTTTTGTGTGATGTAAAGTGTGTGTGTGTTGATGTGAGATGTACAAATAATATCCTAATCATTCAAAGGCAGAAGTAGAGTGTGAAGAAGTGACTAGAGTGTGAAGAAGTGTTCATGTGCTTAATCGGAACTGTAATCAAGCATTAGTAGATGCTATTTTCTTAGTTCAAAATCTTGTAGATGTAATCTGAATGTTTCTGTAAGATAGTGAGTCTTCCTTGGGTATTAATCCTTTTGTATTTGAGTAGTGAGCTCTAGGAAGTGTTCCTGAATGCATGTGCATTCCCATTTATTCTTCTTTATACTTTAAACAAGGTATAATCTTGTGGACTAACCTCCACCATGGATTTTCCCCTAGCAGGGTTTCCACAAAAAAAAAAATTGGTGTTATGTGTGTTTCTGATGTGTTGATGGTTTATTCTTTGATGGTTATTTATTAGATCTGAGAAAAAGTTTAGTAAGTTTAATAAGTTTAAATTTTTGAGACAAGCTGGTATGTCTGGGGATCATCATGGAAAAAGCAGGAGCCCATAGAGTGCTTAAAACTTGAGAGAAAAAATGGAGTGTTAAAACAACTTGACATAAAAATTTGAATAGAAGTTATCTACTTGACATAAGAATTTGAATAAGTTATCTATATTATTTCAAGTATGTAGCAATAAAATTTGTAGAAAATTGAATGTAGTTTCTAAACCTCAGGTTTATTTAAAATAAATAAAATCCTATTTGGTGAAAAGTGAAATTTCAATCTGATAGCACTTAAATTTGAGGGAAAAACTAGAAGTAGGTGTCTTTGATAGAGCCACCCTAACCATAATAAAATGATAATATTTTTATAAGATTATATATATATATAAGTAGAGGACTCATGTCCCGATGTGATGCATATTTTTTTGTAATTTTTCCAAGTAAATAATTAACTATGAATTTTTTATTACAACCTTTAAAAAATTATAAAAACTCATATGTCTAACCACCTTAACTTGGTCAAAATTCATGATTTTTTTTTGTCTTATAGTATGCGAAGCACAGAATGTGACACATGTTTCAGGAGGATTCAAAAATGTGGTACCATTTGAAGAAGTTATGAATGTTTTTCAATCCAACTATCGTCCGGGACTTTTAGTGCATTAATTCTAATAGAAAATAAATGTAATTATTTATTAAATTCAAATTAGTATTTATATTGGTGGAAAAGATGAGAATCTCCTAAAACCCTTTTCATTTCATCAATTTTGGGTAAAAAAAAAGTCGCCAGGCACATACCCTACAAATACCCATAATATTGCCACTTTTTGGCCCATCATGATCCTGCACATACCCCACTGATTCAGGCCCCCTCTCAGTTGTTTTCCCTTTTTTTTCCAACACATGATCCTTCACATACCCCATAAATGAAAGAATATTGGTTCCAACAATGCTCCAAGTTAAAGAGGAATAGTGAAACGAATGAATAGATAGGTAATATAAAATGAAATAGAACAAAGGAACGCTTGCTCTACACCCCACCATATTGGGTCATGGAGCCCCATGGTCTCTCACCAAACTCCTGAGCAAGAACATACATTGTCCACCACTATGATCAATGGTGAAACCAATGATTATTATTATCTTATAGTTTGTTTTTGAGCCTAGAAGGAATAATAGCCAAGACATCATAATCGACATTGTGAATTGGATACATATGTAGGGATTTGTTGCTTGGAAATATAAAACCAGGGTCCCAAAAATAAAAATAAAAGTGAAAATCCTGCACGTACATGAATGCTTTTTCCAATAGTGCCTTATTGGCAACATTAAGAGAATACATATATGCAAATGTATTTGTAAATGTATCTATGCATATGCAATGTAATTTCAATGGAGACTAGAATGAATGGAAGCTATGATGCACTCTTTAAAGGAGAGTGTAACATTGTTGCTGCCTATGGTATTTATCATGCCTTCATTCTAGCCTCCATCTAAAAAAAATTAATATTTTTGATTGCACATGCATATATACATATACATATACATATACATATGCATATATTACAATGAAGACAATAATCTACTTGCAAACACTAACTTAAAGATCCAGAGTGCAACTAAAGAGAAAATATAAAATATAAAATGAAACACAACAAAACAAGGCACTATCTCCACACTACCATATTGGGTCATGGAGCCCTATGGGCTCTTACCAAACTCCCAAGCAATAACACACATTGTCGAGCACTATGATCAATGTCGAAACCAATGTTTCCTATCACAGTCAATATGGAACCTAGAACTAGTTCTTTTTTCAACAATGCCTTATGGAGGGGAACTAAAGCATACATATATGCATATGTATATGTAAATGTATCTATGAAAATGTAGTGCATTTCTAATGGAGACTTCAAGGAATGGAAGGTTCAATGCACTCTTTAAAGGAGAGTGTAACACTACTACTTCTCATGGCTATGCATCATGCTTTCCATCATTGTAGCCTCTATCTAAAAAAACTACACTTTTTTAATTGCACATGCATATATATATATATATATATATATATTACAATGAAGACAATAAAGTGCTTGCAAGCACCAACGTAAAGACCCATTGTGTAGCTAAACAAAAAATAGAAAATATGACATGAAACGCAACAAAATAGGGCCTGCTCTCCGCCCTACCATATTGGGTCATGGAGCCCCATGGGCTCTCACCAAACCCTCAAGCAAGAATAGACACTAACGACCACTTTG
The DNA here is from genome assembly GCA_007258455.2 of Sequoia sempervirens. Taxonomy (NCBI): domain Eukaryota; kingdom Viridiplantae; phylum Streptophyta; class Pinopsida; order Cupressales; family Cupressaceae; genus Sequoia; species Sequoia sempervirens. The sequence continues at coordinate 7,905 of VDFB02141169.1, forward strand.
ATCAATGGAGAAACTAGTCTTTCTTATCACACTTAATATATATTCTATCATTCCTACAACTCCTTTTTGAGGCTGAAAGAAATAATAACTAAAACAGTACACTTAACAAATATGCCAACAAATATAATCTAGCATCATTCATTGGATGCATATCTAGGAATTTTCTATTTGGAAATATACACACTAAAAAAGTACATATAGAAATGTATGTACATGGCATTAGATGTAAACAATATTCATATTTTTTTTTTCATTGTTCTTATTAAAACTCAGACGTATAATTTAGAAATAAGGCTTAAAACAACAATATAGTCAGAGTTGCAAGAATTAACTTTGAAGCTAAGTGCAAGCTATCGGTTTCAGGTTTGTCTACAATTTCCCCTACTATGGGAGACTCTCCAGAGATAATTTTCATACTACTTTGAATTCCAAACAACCATCCCTAATTGTGACATTGGATATTTGTTATGATTTCTATTGATTGGACATGTATTTGTTTCCTTTTCTTTCTTTGGAGTGCTTGTCACATCAAAATACATTTCCTTTATATTGCCATTACTTTGTTACTCATTTAACTGGTTATACATTTTTTTGATTGCACATGCATATATACAAGTACATATACATATGCATATATCACGATGAAGAAAATAAGGTGCTTGCAAACACCAACTAAAGACCAATTGATAGTGCAACTAAACAACAAATAGGAAATATAAAATGAAACAAAACAAAACAAGGCCTACTCTCCACCCTGCCAGATTGGGTCATGGATCCCCATGGGCTCTTGTCAAGCCCCTGAGCAAGAACATACATTTTCCACAACTTCGATCAATGGTGGAACCAATCTTTCTTATGAAACTTAATATACAACCTATCATTCCAAAAACTCCTTTTTGAGGCTATAAGAAATAACAACTAAAAAGGAACACTTAACAAATGTTCCAACAAATACAATCCAACATAATGCATTGGATGGATATCTAGGAATTTGTTGTTTGGAAATATACACACTAAAAAAGTACATGTAGAAATGTATGTACATGGCATTAGATGTAGACAATACACACATATAGATGAATGGAAACCTATAGCTATGGATACATGATGGTAGATGTGTTGGAAAGTTCAATTGAACTTCAACCTTCAAAGAAGCTTGCAATCTTGGCTCATAGCTTTAGTAGTAGGTAAAGCCACAAAAGAACACCCAACAATGCCTTATTGAAAATTGCAAATACTTTTGCCACCTCTTTTGATGTTTTAAATGGTAGGTGTTGGTACACCCATTGCCACTACATAGATACCATTGAATAGTTAATGTTGATGCCAAGAGGGCGAGCTTCTATGAAGGTGTAAGTCCGACTGCTCGTTGTGCAGTTTCTGTGAAGGTGGTTGGAGGTTATTTTCTCTTTTTTGCATGGGGAAATGACTCCAAAAGCAATGTAAAAGTCTTGGTAATGGCACTATTAATCAGAGTGAGGGAAAATCTATATGGTATATATACAAATATGTATGTATGTCATAGAAGATGCAAACAAGCCTGTATTGTTACAATTTTTGAGAAGGCTCTGTTGAGAAAAGAGTATATTTCTACAAGGGTTTGTTACTGTGAAATTTTTTGGCTTTCTCTGTATGACATACGTTTCGTGGCTATCTTTGCGATGGAATAAAATTCTTAACATTATACAGTTTTTTGCAGGCTTTGAAAAACAAGCCAGCGTGGAGAAAGCTAGTAGGAAGATGTATGTTTGAAGCAACCGGGGAGAGGTGCATATTGGAAAAACCCTTTGTGATATTATCCCATTTTGTGGTTCATAGTTTGTGGCAAGCTATATTATTTGATCTCTAATAAGGTATTGTTGATTGTTTGAAATTTTGACAAGGTGCTTTTGAGAAAAAAAATATATTGTTTGTAAGAATAAATATTCTTTCATTTATGGTTTACATTTTGTGGCTATGGTTTTGGATGGGTATGTTATTGTGAATCCTTTCCTTTTGTGGATTTATCCTTCTGGGTTGTTGTTGAAACCAATATTTTTTGATTTATAGCTCTCGTTTTGTGGTTATGGTTGCAGTAGGATAAAATAGTTAATGTTATATAGTTTATGTTTGATTCCATTAAGAACTATTTATTATTGTTCTCTGGCTTAGGCTATATTGTTTTAGTTTTAGAAAGGGGTTATTGAAAAGGCTATATTGCTTCAATTTTTGATAAGGCTCTACTAAGAAAAGAGTATATTTTTGCATGGTTTTGCTACTGCAAATTGTTTGTTAGTTTCTATTTATTTCTTCTGTTTTGTGGCTATGTTTGCAACAAAATAAGATTGTTAACGTTTAGCAATTTTTTCTTAATTGTTGCTAGCTAGCTCGAGGTATTTTGTCTCATTTTTTATAAAGTGTTGTTGAAAAAGCTATATTGTTTCAATTTTTGATAAGGAACTATTTAGAAAATCCTATATTGTTTGTTAAAAGAAATATTGTTTCTTTGCAATTGAAAATTTTTATTGATTACAATGATAATAATAATATGTGTAAATATGTGCATAGTCCACAATGCAGACAATCCCCGTTTTGGGTCTCTGGCTTATGGGACTCTCAGCCTCTCTAAAATCTGGGGGAGGCACTAACTCATGCTCCACAATATGGGGTGGCCATACACACCTTTTGGGATTTGAACTTGTGACCTCTCTTTCAAAGGAAATTACAAGTTCTCCACAATATATTTTACCTACATGAAGATATGTACATATCTCATAGTAGATGCAAACAACATCCATACATAGTTGCAAACAACATCCATACATAGTGATCCATGTGTTTATTCTATTGGGACATTCTTGGAATGATAAGCTATATTTTAAATTGTCAAATGGGAGATTGATGCACCCATCAATGCTTAACTTTGGAAATCACATATAGGATGTGTGGTTTCCCCTTTTTTTGTGTAAAATTTGGTCATAATTTTTTTTAGCCTTCCCATTTTTTGAGCCTTCTAGCATTAGGGGGTTTGGTCAGGATAAAGGTGGCAGATGTTTCTTGATTTTTAAATTAAAAGCATTTGGCGCATCGATAGAGAAGGCCAACAAAATTAAACACTGGTTTGCATCAACATTAATTGTTGTATGGTTCCTCTATGGTGCCAATGTTTGCAAAGCAATTAAATAGTTCATGTTCTTGTTGAAGCATAGTTGTTATATGTCTAAACCTCAATAAGGGTTTGCTACAATGGAAGGTTGTATATTAAGTTCTAGATGAGACATTGATCAAATAGTTATTGAGGCCTAGACAAATAACAACTATCCTTGAAGTTCACGATACAAAAAAAACCAACAATGGCTTATCATGAAGAACATGGACTATTTTATCACTTTGCAACCTTTCCCCTTGGAAAGAAACCATAGATCAAATCAAAATCATAATTATCTTATGAAAAGAATAAGCATAGCAAGGAGTATATATAAACGTTGTATGCATCTGATTTCACATAGATACATATATGCACACAGGGATGAATGTTGTGTGTCTCTATTTTCACAAACATACATATTTGTACATAGGGAAAGTAAAATGAGCAAGAACAAAAGAAGCCTTGTTGTGCATCCTGCCTTATTGGGTAATGGAGTCCCATAGGCTCTTGCCAAACCCCCCTAGCAAGAACAAACATGGTCCACCATTGTGATGGATAGTGAATCTAATCTTCCTTATTACAATTAATATAAAGCCTATTATTGTAAGGATACTTCTTTGAGGATGGAACAAATAACAACTATCTTTAGAAAACAATAAACATGGTGAGGAGTATATATGAATGTTGTCTATATACTATCTTTGAAAAAAAATAAACATGGAAAGCAGTATATATGAATGTTGTCTACATCTAATTTCACATACACACATATCTACATAGGAGAAAAGAAGAATGAAACACTACAAAAGAGACACATAATTTTTTGTGTGTATATATTTCCAAGCAATAGATACCTACATATACATTCAACACATGAAATACATATATTTGGAGCTGCAAAAAAAAATCTACATCAATATATATGTTTCCAAAGTTAACTGCACATATATACACATTGTTGATTGTGTTTGAATAGTTCAAAAAATATTATTTCATCTATGATTTCCATGTAGCGAGAATGGGTGGAAAGCAATAAAAGAGTCTACATATATGCTTAGAAAGGAAAATATATACAGATATATATGCATCTAAAGTTATATGTAGACAACATACATATATATCCATAGGTGGACCTCAAACATATGAATGTTGTCTGCATCAAATCTCAAAAACACAGAATTGTATATAGGAAATATAAAATGAAACACAACAAAATGATCCTGTTGTCCACCCTACCGTATTGGGTCATGGAGCCTCATTGGCTCTCACCAAGCCCCCGAGCAAGAACATACATCATCCACCACTCTGATCAATGGTGAAATAAATGTGCCTTATTATGCTTACTATAAAGCCTATCATTCTAACAACTCCTTTTGTGAGGCTGAAAGAAATAATAAATGAAAAGGTGCATTTAATTTTAGATTTCCCAAACAATAAATATGGTGGGTAGTATATATCAATGCTTCCTACATCTAATTTCACATACTTACATATCTACACAGAGCAAAAGAGAAATGAAACACAAAAAAACAAACACACACTTTTTTGTGTCTATATATTTGCAAGAAATAGATTCGTACATATAGATCCAGTGCATGGAATGCGTATATATGCAGTTCAAAAACAAAATCCACACCGATATATACATATATATTATGTTAGATGCACATATACATGCATTG
>VDFB02141170.1:0-11391 GCA_007258455.2 Sequoia sempervirens
AAGACCATTAAAAATATTCTATACATAGAGTGATATTTCTAGCAAGGAAAGAAGAGAGATCTAACTCAAGATAGATTCTAGGATAAGAAAGTTGACCATCTCTCTCTCTCTCTATATATATATATATGTGGCCTTCTCCAAGGAACCAATAATTGTCTATAAGAAAAGGTAGATAAAAAATTTGCAGGAAGAGCATACATTTGGTCCAAAATAAGATGATCATTTGGATTTCATCCAAGGAGTTTGATGTAGGAGCATCCGAGGTGTATGGGAAATCCTCATCAACCAAAAAGATTTGTAATTTCTTTTTGTAAATGTTTTCTTTAAAATTTTGTATTTCTCGTGTGCAAATGAATTGTAGCATCGATTTAATTCATTGTCAAACTATGTAAAGTTCATTATGGATCAAAAAGTACTTTTGGTGGGCTGGTGGGGCTTGTTCTAGCCATTTGTGCTCTTAACTACTCTCCTACAGTGGTTATTTTCTAGACTTACGATATCATAGGATAACTCAAGAGTTACCATTGACCCACAACGGTTAAGTCTCGGGCCAACGGTATTGCAATGACTAGAGAGAGACCGGTGGTTATTACTACTACTTCACAACAGACCATTTGGAAGCATGTGGTACTATAGGGAACTCATTAAATGACAACCTCGCGGTCATCTACATAGGTCATTGTGACATTGTGAGATGATATGTTAACTATAGATCTTCTCTAAGATCAAGGGAAAATATTTGAATTAGAAATAAAATAATCCCAACGATCGTATAATTTTTTATTTTGGAAGGGAGGATAGGGAGAGGACAGATATGAAGAATGGGAGCTCGGGCTAAACAAAGAACAAGAATTAGCAGAGACTGAGTTGGGTAATGCATGGATAGTACTATATTTTTGAAGGGGGTATAAAATTGAATTGTTGATGTACAATTGTAATATGTTGAATATAAATAAAACCATTGGATTTATTGATTCTATTTTTGTGAATGCTTATTTTTTCTATTTAAATTTCCCCTTGTTTTGGACTAATTGTTGGAAGATCGGTTAGCCTGATAAGGCCCACCTTTCTTGACCTGCATCAAAGTTGAAATGCACATGCTAATGCATCATAGAAAAGACTCACATTTTGATAGAAATTAAGACCTTTTAGAAAAAATATATCTCTATCAAATTCATTAGAAAAAATGCTATAAAATACCTTTTTCTTAAGAATATATTTCATGTTCATCCCTAAGTCTTTAAATAAATTTTTACCAAGAAAATAATTCCTCAAAAGATAGTTGAAAACCTAGGAATCTATAAATCAATATAAACCCTTGAAATGTAGAAATAATATCCTTAAGTTCATCTATATTGCAATTGATAATTGGAAATCCTTCCAAAGAAACAATGCATGTGGAAAATTTTTTTCTTGGAAGATCCGCCTTCTTCTTAGTAAGGATGATAACTTCTACACAAATTTATTTCATGAATTGATGATATAAAAGCATATACAACTAAAGTATCTCTAAAATATTTAAAGGGATAGTACCCCCTTTACTAGAAGCCATTACAAAAAGAACAAAACAAAAAATAAAAATTAACAAATCTCACATGTAGATATTGCAACTACAACAAGAAGACATGTAATTTCAAATGATTATAATTAGTTTAGAAAGTATGATATTTGTATACCTTATAAATGGTATTAAAAATTATCCATATAATATGTATATTTTGAATGGACAAAAAATATAGCCATATCAATGGAACATTGACCGTGTGTATACAAAATTCAAACACAATTGACATATATTTAAGAAAAGCTATTTAAGAATTATTTTATTTTTATTTTCTTAAGATTTATTTTATTTACTTTGTTAGCTATTTTTTGTTTCTTATGTACATGGTCACAATATGAGACTTTGTGGCATGTTACTATTTTTGATAATATAAGTAGAATTTATAGGGTGTCGTACCCTTTACACAACAAGCCACATGGGCCTTAAAGGAAACAAGGTTTTGAAAGGACCCAAAACCTTAAACAGAGCAAATACTCACCAAACAACAAAAATGAATAGAACCAATGACAAACCCACAACAACACAACAGAACAAAAACAACATTTGGTCAGTAGAGACCAAGAGAGATAGAGCACTTAGAACCAACAACAGTCCTGAGACAAACATAGACAAACAACCCAAACTTGGCACTACAACTAGGAGCAATTGAGCACTTAGGAAAACAACTAGTCCTATAGAAAACAAGAAACAACCCACAGATTGTAGGCCCAAAAGAATTCCTGGCACAACCAGGCCACACAACACCTTTGGCAACAGGATTGCAATAGACCTTCCTCCAACTGCTCGAGAGGTATAACCCACCAGCAGACCCTATCTCCACCTCTATAGGAGATATGAAGAATGAATATAAGTTGAAGCACCAAAGCCACCATTCCACCATTCCAGCAACCCAAAAACCTTCCACCTTAATAAAAGAGTTTGAAGGAAGAATAGAGCCAAAGACAACAACAACCCCTTGTAGCAACAACAAATCCCATCAACAAAACCACATTCCACCTCTATAGGAGTAGGCTCCACCTCCCCAAGTCCACAACCTCCACCTCGAATAGGAGAAAAATCCACCTCTAAAGGAGCCAAAATTTGAGGACCCAAAAGGAGAGAATGAAGAAAAGAAGAAAGGGCGACAATTGTACACATAACCCCTAAAAATAATATGGTAGTCTGAGTCAACAAGATCGCCAAAAGAGCTTTCAAATTAGCCCCCACCAAACAACACCTTTCCAACTTGACACAGTCATGGAAAGTATTAACTTTCATAACCCTCAATAGAGAAACTTTACACCAAAGACTAGCCAACCACATAGCACTAGTTGAAACAACCATTCACAATCCTTGGCCCAAAAACAACTCAAACCCTTGCACTCATAACAAGAGCAGGGGAAAAACAAGCCAAGGAAAGCACTCGTCCCAACTTCATGCTGTAACAAGAGAACAATAGGAGCGTCACTAATATCAACTCTGACCTGCACCACAACCCACATAGACCCAAAAAGGGCCATCATGCAAAGGAGGCCATGAGCCAACATTGTACCATCATCAACGACACCCACCAAAATTTCACTAGTTAAAATAGAGAACAACCCAATGTTGCCAAGAAAATAACCAAACTTACCACACCACAAAGGGAAACCCAAGCCAACATCATCACTTGCAAAAGACAAACTAAACCTCTACTTGAAATCCACAATGGAAAGATGATCCCATTCCTCATCACGGATAGAAGAAACAAGGCACTGCACCAAAACATACCCAACAAACACACTAGCTTCAACAAGCTCTGAACAAGGCCATGAAAGAAGATCCGAAACCACTAAGATCCCCCACCATGAACCCCAAACAGGGCTAGAAGTAAAAACTCCCAGCATAGGAATTGCAAGAGCCACTTCAAACAAAATACCAGACCCAATGACCATAGTAGATAGAACTGTCAGAAAAATGCCCAAGCCCAAAAAGAAACACGAGGAAGCAAAAATATCCATCAGCCAAAGCTTGAGATCCGTAGAGGACACATAAGGAGTCCCAAGAAAATAGAACAACACAACCCTAGCCACAAGAGGCCAAAATGACCCAAGCAACACGGCGTCCTCATAAGATGAAGGAGAGACCACATAAAGGTCCTCCGAAACACCCAAAGTCTTGGAGCACCACACAATAGGGAGAGACACAAGAGAAGATGCCAAAAGCCACACACTAGCAACCGGTGGAAGAACCAGTAGGGAAAGCAAGCCATCCACGACATGATCCCCATCGCCCTCATCACACAGATAAGAGGATTTCAAAAATCCATTCCCGCAAACTCTCAAGAAAGACACATGAGGAGACAATGTACACCCATCACACCCCGAGCAATAAAAAAATAATGTAGGTTGAGCAACAAACAACCACCTATCATCTTCACCAAAGACAGGAACTTCATCCCCATCCACAACAAAAATAACACATGCCAAGAAGTGGTCCAAGAGGAACACCACCACCACCCAAATAGGGGACACCAGTAACTTGAGAGGGCCACGAGAAGGCATTCAACACCAATGTCGTGGGAAGAACCAACACAAGGAGTGTTAGCGAGAAAAAAACATCCACCGCAACAACCCCATCTCCACACCACCAAACAATAGAGAAGATGCTAGATATTTGCACTAGGAGCACATAAACAACTGGCGAAGGCCAAACAAACTCTTGCCAACTCCAACAGACCAACCATAACCAACCATCCTCATCTTCATCATTTGAATACGTGCCATCATCCTCTGTAATAGCAGAGGGATTCAAAAATCCAAACTGACGCCCATTCCCACGCAGAGCCATTCTCAATGTAAATCAACTTAGTGGTGTCAAATGTTGATGTACATAGAGTAGTCAATTATGTGGCATGTTACTGTTATAGAACACCTCACAACATAATTAGTAATATGAATATGAATAAATATTGATTAATTTAAATCAAATTTTTGATAGATGGAGATTTTCATATATTTAATATTGTGCTATGAAAATATAAATGTAATTAATGGTGATATTTAGTTTTATGATAAACTAAAAGTGTTGTTTTCTGAAGATTTTATTTTTTTTACTATTTTCACCTAGATTTTTACTTTCCTAGGTCATGTCCATAAGTATTAGTCTATTATAGGACTACAAATTTGTCCTTTATGGATGTTTTTTCCTCTATCTAGTTTATAAATCTATTCTATGGTCTAATAGATCCACACCTTCTCACTATATTGTTTTCTTATCTGCGGGACTATTTTCTGAAAGAATACCATAGATGGATTATCATTATATTGGTGAAGGACCAATTCTCCTAGATAAACCTACCAAGATATTTGTACATGGTAACAAATAGTGTGAAAGAGCACTATAATTATGTATACTGATAAATAACTACTTGGTAACTATAGAAATAGTCTTAGGTAGGAAAACAATAAAATCAAATATAATAGTTTCTTTATGTTTGAAGGTCTACTAATAAGTGTAATAAATAAAGGGATTAAGTTAATGTATCAAAGTATCTACATTTAAGAATAATGTGGGAGATAAACATGTGGGAATTGAAACATCAAAAAATGGGTCCACCAAAATGTTTAATGAACATGATGATGAACCACTATTTTTCTAAGGGATCTCTCACTCAATTACATGTAAAAGAAGATGCAAATAACAATAAAAAATGCTACCTAACTATTATAGCAGCTATGGGGGAAGTTTTTAGAGGATAAAAAGTTATGTACCTAGTCAAAAAGTTATTTTTGAGCTATAGAGGACTCATTCGCCTTCAATGGAAAATGGGTGCTTTTAGGGTTTCAAAAAAATAATTTTAGAGTCTTGTTCCTTGATGTACACACTCTCAAACTCCTTGTTATCAACTTCTAGAATTCAGTATGCAACTCTGTAGCTTTGATTCCTTGATTTTGCACTTTGAATGACAACTTTTGCAAACTAACAACTTTGACAATTTTGCTCCAAATCTTGCTCTTCAACATGTAAATCTATAATAAAAAACTCAAGGGAAAAAAACTTGTTGTTTGTTAGTGAATGGGGGTTTTCCTCAGTCAAACCCCTTGTAGGTAATTAAACCAAATGATGAAATAAAGTAATGAAGCATGAAACATGAAATATGTATATGATGTCACCTTGGATGATGTCTTGTGAAACAAATCTCCAATCTAACATGGAGTGGCCATTAAGAATGTAGTGTAATTCCCATTGTGCAAACCCTAGAGAACAAACATTGCAAACAATTTTTTTTTAAATAACATAAAGTAAACATGCATCTGAACATTAATTATATTTACATTGCACATTAACAACTAAGTATTTCATTCTCTAGGGCACGCAAGGTCACATTGCAACACAACTAAAACAAAAGTAAAAGATAATTATTAAACAACTTGACCAATTTATATTACAATAATCATTAATAAAAGTACATCCATAAACCAAGAGCGAAAGTATCAATACGTCCCATATTACAATCATATAGAATCTCATCCAATAATGTTACAAAGGATTCTAACTATTACATCATCGTGTAAACATAAAATTACAAGCTCTCAATAATGAGTTACAATACATTTCCCATACATGTGGGATGATACAAAGTAAAATAATATTTGAATTACAAATGATCCACTGGAATAAACTCCAAATAAAGGAATGCTGCAAACAAAGAATGTTGATGGGGAACCCAACGAGTGCGGAGCACATTCCACCCAACCATGTGAATTATGAATAACTCACCCCCCGTGTTCAGAGGTGACAAGGAACTTAACTCAACCATGATTGTCAAATTGACTCCATGAACAACATAGTACAAATACAATTACATCTCAAGGTTACAATGACATAGACCACAACATTCACGAGTCAAGAAATAAGATAAAGATAAGAAACTCACCACATTTAATCAAAGAAATGAAAATTAAACAAGCCCAAAGAACATTCATAAATCATTCTCAAAAGAATTTGAAACACATTAAGCATACAACTTCCAAAACACATTTCTAGAAGCAATAAGCAACAAAGCAAATGGGTGTCTAGTGGAGAGTGTCATCGCATAGCTCTCATGGGATCTCCTGGCCCTTCCTCCAACTGAGGTGCCACCCCCCACGAAAAACCACTCTCCCTAAGACCCCTAACATAAAAAAAATCTAGGCAAGGGTTTTACTCAACAGATAAAGCACATAACTCCAAACCAAGCCACATGAGGCATAACTCATCTTGTGATAATTCATAACAAAATTCAATAACCCGTACAACCCTTATATCACAAAACCAATAAGTTTCAACTCCAAAAGTGTAATCAAGATGAGGATAACATTCAAAATTAAACATGCCTCTGGAACAAGGGTTGCAAGACAATAGGGTTCCCACATGGACAACACTGAACGATAACATAAAGCAAACAAAAACTCAAAATATATTTTGCAAGTTTGTGCACACCATTAAATTTAACTCCATTCAACAATACGAAATTAAGGCTATTTTCTGTTTAAATTATTTGTTCAACAAAACAAATGATAAAATAATGCCCTATATATATATAAACATTATTTAACCTTTTTTAAATATAATGCATAAATTACATTTAAAAATAAAATAATTATAATACATTTTAAATAAAATAAATTATAATTATTATATTTAATAAAATAAGTATATACACCAATATATATATATATATATATATATATAAAATAATAAAAAATAAATAAAAAAGTCACAAAGGAAAGGGCGGCGGCCCTACTGACTACCCGCAATAGTCTTATTGACGCTGTGTGCAGTGTGCCATGCAGGGGGTGAGGGAAGAAGGGTACGGCTTCGGCCGTCCCTTCAACCCCCCTTAACACAATTAATTTTTTTTTTATTTAAATCAAACACAAAAGATTTTGAAATTAATTTCATTCCTCTCTATGAAAAATGTGATTACGTACGGCCGACGCACAAGTACAGACAGATACCAGTATAACTTAAAATACTAATATATATACATATATATATATTTGTATGTATGTATGTATTAAGATTACAGAAGGAAAATAATTACATTCATATATAAATATATTTTCAAAAGAATCCCCAATCTCATTATTCTCAAAGAGGAATCAATTTTCCCAAAATAAACCCTTATAGTCAAATGGGACATTTCAAAAGATGTAGGTTTTTGTTTTGACAAATTGAAAACAATCCAATGATTTTTTTTTTAAACTAGACTAATCTCCTTCAGTAATTTTCTATTCAAACAAAAGTTTTCTTTCTTCACACAAATCATATTTAATTAATTTTATTTTTCTCTGAAACAAAAGATGAAAGAGAAAATAAGTGGAACCTGGATTCTTGTACTCTTGAGAATCTGATGAAGCCTACTTGATCCTGATGCCTCTACAAAGAGCTTCTAATTCCTGCTCTGAAAACCGTCTCCAAAATACTATACTCGAATTCGAATCCAATCCTTTATTTAGAAAACCTCCCCAACTTAATGCAAGCAAATGAAAGAAACTCTTTTTCCCCAAAACTATAGAACAATTAACTTGTGCCACTTTTGTCTCAATAATTCTCTGTGTCTCAAAAAACCCTCAAAAATTTCAATTAAATAAAAGATATTACCAATTTCTTCCAAAAGCTCTCAAAAATCCACAATAAAAGAATTATATCTTTCAAAGAAAGTTTTTCAGTCAAATCTCAATCACATTAGTTCTTTCATCTTTTACTATTCTTTTATTTATTTATTTTCTATTCTTTAATACTTTTTGTTTTAATTTCTGTTTTTGCAACATTACTTGCAAGGCACATTATTTAATTTATTTATTTTATAATTATCTTCAACAAGATAATTTAATTAGATTAACAAAACACAATTTAATATTTAATTAGCCTATAATAGAATATATGACTTTTAAACTAAAACTTTTAAATATTTAAATACAATTTAATCTAACATTATAATACATAATATTACCATCATTTAAATCAAATAAATCACAACTTATAAAATACCAACATCAATAAAATACGACAAGACACAAACATGAACCACAAGGAATGAAAACTACAAGAATGCACAAAACCATTCAAACAAGATGGTCTGACATCATGGGATGGGATGACTTCATTGCCACCTTTGTTTCAACATTATACCATTGGGTTATAGGTGCTCGCCCTGTCTTGCCAAAGCAGGTGGAATCGAGGCTATGTACCTGCAATCCCTGCATACAAACGAAGTCGTGTACATGTGCATACATATATAAAATCAAAGCATTGTATTGTGAGAAGGAATCACAGCATAGCAGGGCACCCGCAAACGAGTGGTGCTACACTGTCCTTCATCACATCTATCCAAAGAATATAATATAACTGATAAATTAATCATTTCTAAACTAACAAATCATATCATAACATAATTTACTAAATTAATGCATTGCAATGTTACTGAAATCAAACTAATATGACCAACCACAATATCATATCAATAACCATGTCCTCAAATGTATAGGCATAAACAACAAGGTCTACTAACCAAACCAAACAATAACAGTCTCATCATAGTATCAAAGTACCCAATCAAAACATAGAAAAAACAAATCTAAATAGTAACAGGAGGGGTATTACATCCTCCCCCCCATAAATTTGGCTTACTCTTGGAAGCTGGCAAACAAAAGAAAATAAGATTCCCTAATACGGGAGGCATCCACAGACACCAAATCAGTGAACTAGTCACCATCACAAACCAGTATCACACTAACACATAAGAGTAACAAATAGTAGTATAGAATATCAGTAACATGGAGGTATTAAACAACATAAGAAGCACTACATTAGTCTCCTATATCATAGAATTCTCATGGGCTCCCGAGTCAGCTGCATGTCTGCTATCTATAGTCTCCACATCTGCACTCTAATGCCCTACCTGGTGGTCATCAACTACTTCAATTGCTCTGTGGATCCGACCCGCATCATCCCCTGTTGGCTCTATGACTATCGGTCTCTAACTGAATTTAGGTGTGCTCCTCTGAGGACATTGCCTAGCTACGTGACCCTGCTGGCCACAAGAGAAACATCCTGCATTTCTGACATTTCTTCTACCTCGAGGAGGTGCGCGATCTTGTCGAAGTCAGCCCCTACTACCTACAGTCCGAGTGCTTCGAGTTGACTGGTCAAGCCGATAAAGTTGGGCTCGCAACCAACTCCGGATTCTCCTAGACAAAAGACGCCCACCAATTCGGACACCAATCATCCAAGTCTCATCCTCCAAACAACCACTATGACTATGGAAGGTAGGAGAACGTTCCCTTAAGAGATCCATTATAATTCTTACTACAGTTGAAACACCTCTTCTCCTAGGGAACCTTTCTCTTTCCCTTACCATTTGTCGATTTGTCTCCTGTCTTGGGCCAAGCCGGGTAAAAATTTCCTCAAGCGAGGGGCATAATTGAGGGCTCGGATGTTCCTCATGACCACCCTCATGGACATTAAAAAAAAGAGTGCTCTGATGACCACCCCTATCAAGATCGCGACCTCTAGGCCTCGTCCTACAACACCACCAAAGAACAAGTTCTAAATATAAGATGAGAACAATAGAAGGGAAGTAAATAAAATCTCAAGAATCTAAGTACTATATCCATGCATTATTCACATACACATGAATTCATCACCATAGACATCTTGAGGCTACACAAGGGTCCATACGGATGTCGGAAAGTAGCATACTGTTACAATACATAATCCATGAGTTAAGAGCCAAAATCCATCTCATAAACCAACCTCACATGGTGGCAGTGGGTTGGGCACACATAGATGAGACCATCCAAGCAAGGCCCACAGTGATCTATCTCTGTTGTATAAAGACGTTGGCCTTGAGATAGTCATCACACATAGGTGGAGTAGTGGGTCTAACTATAAAATAGCCTCCGCCCCCATCCTCAAGGTTCCCTGTCTCTTCCTCCTTATGCACTCACTAGGTCCACCTCATACGTCCTTGGAGGAGTCCTGTCCCGACACATGGGTTAAAAAACAAGGATAAACTAGTTTAGCCACCAAGGTCATAAAACAAACATCAAATAAGATTCAATTTCAACAGTAAAGCAAGAAATGTGCGCAATGTCAACACTAAATCAAATGTAACCACGAGGGCTACGAGAGAATAAGTCACAAAGTGTGGCTAAACCATTACAATAAAACATAAACAAAATGTCAGCCTTCAAGGTCAATTGAAAATCATCAACAATCATAAAGGAAGTCCTCAATCTTCAAAATTGCACAATACAACACTGTGTGACTAGATACTAGCCACCAAACGAGGAAGGAGGGAACATCGTCTGGCTATAACAATAGCCCTCATGTGGTGCAGAGTGAGCATTCCATCCACATGACCCAGAGTGTGCTCCTCGGCTACACTCTGCCTTGCGTCATCATGCGACATGGTCATACGCCAGCCGAAGAAGGCACACACTGACATATGCCGCATGGCAGTGTGTATGTGGCTCTGCGGAAGTAGGCACGCGCAAACACACCCCGCATAGCGATACCTCGTGGAGAAGGCACACGCAAGTACTCACTGTCACCAGAGGTATACATGGCAAGGACATACCCATATGCTAACCGACCTAAACACTGTCGAAAGCAAACATGAGTATCCCTCTACAAGTGTGTGAGGCCCCATTACACTCATCACACCAGTAGGCTATCATAACACAATCTCATAGTGCGCCTTCACGTGTCTATGCACGTGGCATCGTGTCCTCAAGCCCAGCTCGCTACCATCAGCAACACGTCATCATCACCAGCACTGTGTTGGAACATCAGTGGGGTGTGGCATCGTATCCATTGCA
>VDFB02141171.1:0-44149 GCA_007258455.2 Sequoia sempervirens
TTGGATTTGGGGTCTAATTTAGAATGCTGATCTTTTGAAATAAGACCATATGTATCACAATAGAAAAAAAAATCAAATTTGAATAATCAAAAGAATGACTTATCCATACCTTTTCAGGAATCTTACAATCTATTCCAATTGACGATGACTGATTTACTGGATAACAAGTTTTAGAGGATAATTTTTCCCACAACTCTTGCTGCAACTTAGTATTTCTGAGCATGCTCCTTGCTCTCCATAGAAGAGTTCTATTCTTTTGTTTAGCAAGACCATTTTGTTGAGGAGTTTAAATAGTGGATTTAGGCCTTTCAATCCCAACTTCCTTACAATAATTTTCAAATTCCAAAGATGTGAACTCACCTCCATTTTATTTTCTTAAAAACTTGATTGATCTACGAGTTTGCTTTTCAACCAAAACTCTAAACTACTTAAATACACTAAATACATCAGCGTTTCTTTTAAGAATAAATACCTACACCTTTCTAGAGTAGTCATTTATAAATGTCACAAAATATGATGATCCTCTAAAGGGAGTTGTAGGGAATTCCACCAAACATTTGAATAAATATAATATAGAATACCCTTATTTGTATGACTACCTACTTTAAAATTCTATCTAGATTGCTTCCCATAAACACAATGCTTGTAGAAATTTTAATTTAAAGTTTTTAAATTTGGAAGTAACTTATGGTTTAACAGTACCTTCAACCCTTTCTCTCTCATATGACCCAATCATATTAAAAGGCGTAGGACAACTAAGAGGGGGGGTGAATCAATTGTCACCAAATTCAAGCATAAAAATCCTAACACTTATCAACTTCACAACCACACTATTTTGTTATTAAGTATGAAAATGAAATGCAGATAACATAAAGTAAAATCAACACAATGAACACTATATTTCACTTGGAAAACCCAATAAGAGAAAAACTACAGTGAGGATTAACTCACAATATAAAGTGATAGAAAAACTAAATACAAGAGGCTCACTGCCCATAATAGGACTCATTGTACAGATACCAAGGCTCACTGCCTACAAAAAAGACTCACTTTCCAATAGGGAGTCTCACTACCTACAGATACAAAACAAAATAGAAAGATCCACCACAACAATTTACACACATCCGTATCCTTGATCAGAAGATTGCAGAAATCTTCAACTCACTACTTTCAGGAATCTAACACAATGAAGTATTGTTGCCTCAACTCACTTTCACACAACTCAGCTCTTCACTTCTGGCTTACTTTGTTACTTTTGTATCATCTAATCCTTTGCATATCAACTTGCATTTATACCATCTTCAACATTAGAAACATTCTCCAAGGTTAGCCACATATGCTTCATTTCATAAATTCAAACTAGGTTGCCAACTCAACATCCCCGTGGTGGAAAATAATGAGAGTGGACCAATTAAACACTCTAAAAGAACCAAAAGAAACATCTCAGATCAACCACATGCTTTCTTAAATTTAAATTCTTCCTATGAGGTGTAAACACCAGGTCAGCCAAACCTAATGAAAACACAAATGAACATTGAAGTACCCACTTTCCAACAAGAAGATAACATGCATATGATGTAACATGCTTCATCATGCATGAGAACACATCTTAGATACTTCTAGATACATCCACAATAGGTGTAACAACCTTCAAAAATATAACTCTTTCCAACAATCCATCAAGACTATGCAATCCCACACAACAACTTTGAAGCTCATCTTCCGGAGCACCAAAACTCAAACATATCTGCCAAAACCTAGAGAACATCATTACAAGACATATTCTAGATCCACAAGACCTAAAAAAAAATAGCAGAGGACTACGGAGAAAAAAAATTTCTCCCAGTCCATAGATAACGAACTCTACCAAAAGAGTTCACACAACGGTGAACACAACTTTCACCTTCCATCAAACCAGTAGCAACAAATCAAGAGATATCACCAACAAATAACGAACAACAAACCTTCATATTAGCATTAGCATAGGATCAACATAGAAGAAACATGGAGCACATTCTGAACACATACATAACTCTGACTTCACTCTTTATTAATTTTCTCAAAAGTGCTTGGTAACCCACCATTTCAGCAGATCTACAACATCATAAGGATAGCTCCATTTACTCACATCTCAGTAGCATCTCAACTATAAATGCACAATTTGCAACATTCTAAACTGTGTTGACATCAATGACAAAATTAATGACAACACCACCAATCTTTCTCATACTTGCAACAATCTCTGCCTTTGTCATTGATGGCAACACATTATGTGAAAAACCATCAAAGACCACATTCTCCTTTAAATATCCTACACAATATTCTAGGAGAACACCTTTTCTCTTTCTCTTTTACTATGTTTCACATGACTCTCTCTCCCCCTTTGACATCAATGTAAAAGATCAAAATATCTTATCACTTCCCCTTAGGAGTGCACCCATTCAACTCATACTGTAAGAATGAAAACTTTCTACTCCCTTTGTGGAGTAGACCCTCATCAGTCCAGATAAATGAAGAATCTGTGAATCCATTGGACTGATGCACCTCCATATGTAGCTAGTTTGGAGGGATAATGACCCCCAACCTCTCCCTAATACACTCAAACGTATCCTTCGGTAGAGCCTTAGTGAATATATCTACAATTTGTTCCTTTGTTGACACATACTTCAGCTTGACTTTGTTCTCCAACACCTCTCTTAGGAAATGATATCAGATAGATATATGTTTTGTTCTTGAATGCATTACTAGATTCTTTAAAATGTTTAAAGCACTTGTATTGTGATAGAAAATAGGAAGAGGCCCATCACATACCTTTCCAATATCTTTCAGAGTTTTCTTCATCCACAAAACTTGTGTGCAACAGGATGTTGTAGCAATATACTCTGCTTCTATAGTGGATAAAGAAATCGAGTCGTGTTTCTTACTTAACCAAGAAAACAATCTTCAACCAAGAAAGAAAGCACCTCCATTGGTACTCTTTCGGTCATCCACACAACTAGCCCAATTTGCATCGGTATAAGCACTTAAAGTGAAATCAACATCCTTAGAATACCATAAGCCATAATCCGGTGTACCTTTAAGATACCTTAATATCCTATTTATAGCTGTAACATGTACTTCTTTAGGATCTATTTGAAATCTGACAACTAAAAATATTGCATGCATGATATCCGGTCTGGTAGTAGTAAGATACAGTAGTCCACCAACCATAGATCTGCATTTGCTTTGATCAGCTTTAGCAGATTCATCATCTTTACTTAGCTTACATCTAGTCACCATAGGAGTACTAACTTGTTTGGAGTCATCCATTCCAAACATCTTTAACAACTCTTTCACATACTTCGATTGTGAAATGAATATTCCTTTATTAGTTTGATTTACTTGAAGACCAAGAAAGAAATTCAACTCACCAATCATGGACATTTCAAATTTTTTTTGCATTTCCTTTGTAAATCTCTTACACATATTTTCATTTCCTCCAAAAATGATATCATCAACATATACTGCTACTATCAACATTTTATTACCTTGCACTTTGAAGTAGAGATTGTTGTCAATAGAGCCTTTGTTGAATCCTTGATGTGTTAGGTATCTATCCAATCTTGCATACCATGCTTTGGGAGCTTGTTTCAGTCCATACAATGCCTTCTTTTACAAACCATATCTAGTTTGTCTAATAATTGAAATCCTTTAGGTTGTTCCATGTATACTTCTTCCAATTCAACATTCAGAAATAAAGACTTGACATCCATCTGATATACCTTGAAATCCTTGTGGGTAGAAAATGCCAAAAACATCCTAATAGCTTCCATTCTTGCCACTGGGGAAAATATCTCTTGAAATTCTATTCCTTCAACTTGTGAGTATCCCTTACATACAAGTCTTTCTTCGTTTCTTATAACTTCACCATTTTCATTCAACTTATTCCTAAACACCAACTTTGAACTAGTTACATTATTATTCACAGGTCTAGAAACCAGTTCCCGTGTCTAATTCTTCTCTATTTACTACAACTCTTCTTTCATAGCTTTAACCCAACTTTCATCTTCACATACAGACTTAGTTCAATTTTAGAAAGTAAGCACATATTTACCTAAGCTACTACTTTACTTCTTTTCTTCACACTTTCACTTTTACCTCCAATTATCTATTCTTCTAGACATAATTAGGAGTCTTAACAATAGGTTTTGGAGCTTCTTCTTCTTCTTCAATTTGTTCTTCTTCTTCTTCCTCCTCCTTATTCTCTTTAGGTACTTGTCCACAGATAGGATCATCAGGTTCAACTTCACTTATCTCAATGGGTCTATGCACATCCTCATCAACCTTCACATTAGCACTCTCAACAATCTTCTTCAATATTTTACTAAAGAGTTTATATTCTTTGCTGGTAGTTGAATATCCAATGAAAATCCCTTCATCACAATTAGCATCAAACTTCACAATATTTTCCTCATGTCTTTTAATGTAACATTTGCTTCCAAACACTTTAAAGTATTTCACAGTAGGAGCCTTACCAGTCCATAACCCATACAGAGTTTTTGTGTTGTTGCATCTGATTTGAACTCTGCTAGTAACATAAACAACAGTGTGTATTAGTTGTCTCCAATAGACATCAGGTACATTTTCTTCTTTCATCATGGTTCTAGCATCTTCCTATACAATCTAGTTCTTTCTCTCAACCACTCCATTCTGCCGAGGGGTTCTTGGAGAAAAAAAGTGTCTCTTTATTCCATGCTCTTCACAAAATGTATTAAAATCACTAGAAGTGAATTCTCCACCTCTATCAAATCTCCAAAATTCGATTCTTAGGTTCACTTCATTTTCTACTCTTTCTTTGAACAATTTAAACCTATCTGGAGCTTGAGTCTTTTCTCTAAGAAAAGAAACCCATGTCATTTGAGAATAATCATCAATAAGGAGCATGAAATACCTATCACCATTTAGGCTTCCTATTCTAGTAGGACCACAGAGGTCTGTATGAATTAATTCCAACATTTTGGTAGTAGTTTGCTCTTTTCCTTTGAAACTGCATCTTGTTTGTTTCCCTATCTGACAAATTTTGCAAATAGTATTAGTAGGCTTTATGATTTTGACTAGATTATCAAAGTTTAAATGTCCTATTCTTCAGTTCCAAAACCAACTTTCATCAACTTGAGATACAAGGCATTGACCATCAACACCCTTAAGCTGATAGATGTTTCCATGAGTTCTCCTTCTTGCAACAACCATAGCTCTGAATCCTTTTTTGATCTCACAAGTATTATCCTAAAACACAAGTTTAAAACCTTTGCTACACATCTCTCCAACACTCAAAAGGTTATGCCTTAGACCCTTTACATAATATACATCAACAGTGTTGTGTATTCCATCAAAAATAATTGTACCTTTCCCAACAATTTTTGCTCCTAAATCATCACCAAACATGACCAAACCACCATCATACTTCTCAAGTTTAGTAAACTTACTTTTATCTCCGGTCATGTGATTAGAACATCCACTATCAATCACCCAATAGTCTTCATCCTATCTAGCATGAAATGCGGTGACCAAAGTACCTTCCATCTCATCCTTCTTGTTCTTTGAATAACTTTTTCTTGCACATTTTCTAGAGTTAGCAGACATATATTTACTCTCCAAAGCTAAGAACAAACATTCACTATCATCATTCTCATAATCAAATTCATCATTAGAGATTCTAGCTTCTTCTCTAACATAGTACAAATTTTTGTATTTCTTATCCTCTCTATCTTTATGATCTTTGTTCTTCTTATGTATAGTTCTATTTGGAAATCTTGAAGCATAATGACCAATATTACCACAACTGAAACATTTAAAGGGAAACATACCTTTATACTTATCGATACCTTTCTTCAAGTTCCTTGTAAATTTTTCTTCCAACTCATGTGAACCATCACTATCCAAATAATCTTCAATCTTTGTTTCTTTAAATGTTGTTTCTAACTTTTCCTCTTTCTTTCCAAACTTTCTCATCTCAAATGCAGTCAAGGTGCCAAACAACTATTCTTTAGTACATTTCTTAGGATCATATTTTTCCTTAATAACTAAAACTTTGTCACTATAACATTCTAGTAGAGTCATTAGAATCTTCTCAAGTATATCTTCATCAGCTAGAGTAGCCCCTTGATTTCTAACTTCATTTTCTACTAGATCAATTCTCTAAAAATAGCTTGCAATATCTTCTCGTTCTTCCATTTTCATATTCTCATATCTACATTTTTCCATTAGCTTATTTGTCAATTTCACTCTATAATTTCCTTCATAAAGATCTTCCAATTTCTTCCAAACTTCATAAGCAGTGCCTAGAGAGATAACTTTTGTTCACTTAGTCTTGGATAAAACATCGCAAATAGCATTCCTCAATTTTTCATTCTCCTCATAAGTAGAAACCTCATCTACAGTAATAGGACCACTCACTGAAGCAACATACTTCATCTCAATAGCCTTCCAAGTCTTGTAACCAAGAGAGATAATATATCCTCTCATCTGCACTTTCTAGTCACTGTAATCAAATCCGTCGAACATAGGGATTGCCAACTTATGTGCCATAGGATCTTCCTTAAGTGGTTGAGCTCTACACCAAGGAACCAAAAGGTCTGATACCAATTGTTAAAAGGTGTGAGACAACTAAGAGGGGGGGTGAATCAGTTGTCACCAAATTCAAACATAAAACTCCTAACACTTATCAGCTTCACAACCACACTATTATTTTATTATGTATGAACATGAAATGGAGATAACAAAAAGTAAAATCAACATAATGAACACCATATTTCATGTGGAAAACCCAATAAGGGAAAAACCACAGTAAGGGTTAACTCACAATATAAAGTGATAGCAAAACCGAATACAAGAGGCTCACTACCCAGGGCTCACTACCCAGAATATGACTCACTGTACAAATACCAAGGCTCACTGACTACAAAAAGGACCCATTTCCAAATAGGAAGGCTCACTGCCTACATATACAAAAGATAGCAAAAAGATTCACCACAATAATTTACACACATCTATAGCCTTGATCATAAGATTACAAAAACCTTTAGCTCACTACTTTCAGGAATCTAACACAATGAAGTATTGCTACCTCAACTCACTTTCACACAACTCTGCTTTTCACTTGTGTCATACTTCATTAATTTTCTATCATCTAATCCTTCACATCTTGACTAGAATTTATACCATCTTCAACCTTAGAAACATTCTCCAAGGTCGGCCACATATGCTTCATTTCATAAATTCAAACTAGGTTGGCAACTTAACATTCCCGCAGTGGAAAAGAATGAGAGTGGACCAATTAAAAGCTTAACCAAGACCAAAAGCAACATCTCGGATCAACCACACACTTCCTTAATTAAATTTTAAATTCTTCATATGAAGTGTAAATGCTAGGTCGGCCAAACCTAATGAAAACACAAATGAACATTGAAGTACATGCCTTCCAACAAGAAGATAACACACGGACAACATAACACACTTCATCATGCACAAGAACACATCTTATATACTTCCAGATACATCCACAATAGGTGGAACAACCTTCAAACACAAAACTCGTTCCAATAGTCCATCCAGACTATGCAATCCCACACAACTCTAAAGGTTATCTTCTAGAGCACCAAAACTCAAACATCTTTGCCAAAACCTAGAGAACATCATTACAAGATATATTCTAGATTTGCAAAACCTGAAACAAAACATTAGAGGATTGTGGAGCAGAAACATTTCTCCCAGTCCATAGATAACTAACTCTACCAAAATAGTTCACACACCAATGAACACAACTTTCACCTTCCATCAAACCAGTAGCAACAAATCAAGAGATATCACCAACACATCACCAACAACAAACCTTCAGATTTGCATGAGCATATGATCAACATGAAAGAAACATGGAGCACATACCAGAGCACATTCTAAACACATACATAACTGTAACTTCACTCTTTATTAATTTTCTCAAAAAAAATTGGTAACCCACCATTTTAGCACATCTACAACATCATAAAGATAGCTCCATGTACTCACAACATCTCAACAACATCTCAACTATACATGCACAATCTGTAATATTCTGAACTATGTTGACATCAATGACAACATTAATGAAAACACAACCAAACTTGCTCATACTTGCAACAAGTCGTTGATGCCATAAATGAGTAGATTCATTTTCTTCCTTAGATACCATCACCGCTTCATTTATTACAGTACTCCCTTCTAACTTGTAAATGTTTCTAATATTTCTAGCCTTCATGACCACCAAAATACCCTTGGACATTTTTAGTGATCCACGTTGACTTGTAAATTTATAACCTCCAAAATCCAAAACTCCTAAGGAAATTAAATTATTTTTGAGTTCTAGTACATGTCTTACCTCTATTAATGTCTTCACAACACCATCAAATATTATAATTTTAATGCTCCAAATCCCAACAGTCTTACAAGAAACATTATTTCCCATAAGAACAACACCACCATCAATAACTTGGTAAGAAGAAAACCAATTCTTATGTGGACACGTGATTAGAAGTGCTAAAATATAATAACCATTCCTCATGATATTAATAAGGAATTACAAATAGATAAAACTTCATCAACCATACCTAAACTTGTCTCAACTAGGTGATCCTACAATAATGGTTTACACTTTTTGGGACATCCTGATTTTTGCTGAAATCACATATTTTTAGAAAATATAATGATTTAAGCCTTGAAAATTTTCATTTAAAGGATTCCAATTAAAGAGGGTTTGATCAAACCACATTAGATCAAACCCCCTTGGATTGAACCCGGCTAGTTTTAAACCATACCTATAACAAAGTCTCATTTACACCTATCAAAATGTTGATAAAAAACCTCTTTTGATTTACCCTTTGGGGGATCAAATGAATTAATTTTATTTTATTTTTAAGTATGTAATCCTTATTATAAGCTTCCCAAAAAGTATAATTTTAAATATATTTAATTTGATTTGATTTTTTTATTTTTTGTGAATGTAGGGTTTTCACTAAAAATCAAGGTCTATGTTTTGCACATGTGGAAAAATAGTAGATTACCAAAAAAAAATCTGAAAAATATGTTTGTGCTAGATATTGATGTCCTTGATCCAACAAAAAAAATAAAATTGAATTTTGATACATACAGAAAAAGTTATGTTCTATACGGTCTACCTATGTCTAAATTGTAATTGGTTTGACCTCAAAACTTAATTAAGAAAAAAATATCCAATAAAACACTATGAAACCAAATGAAAGTGCTAGATATCATATTTACAAATCTAAATTAGGAAAAAATAGAATTTTATCCCTTCATAGAAAAAAAGTTATGTTGTATATGGTGAACATCACTCTTTAAAAATGGTGTTTATTGTTAAAAACTAATTTTCGAAGGAGATGGAAAAATAAATGCAATACAATTCCAATTTTTTTAAAAAAATATATTTAGAATCCATAGAAAAAATGTCACAAATCACTATTTTCATCATCTTCAAATTCCTAATGGTTTAGCATCTATAGGTGCACGAAAGTGAAGATCTAGTTAAAAAAATTCAATTCATTGTCCAATTTGGCCAAAAATTATAAACCAGTATTGTGGGATCACCCCAACTAGATTTTGCTTCCTTTTTGGAGTCATCATTGTCTTCTTTCCTCTTCCAACAATCTTGCTTGAGATTCCTTGATTTATTGGAGCACCAACATTTTCCCTTACCCTTTTTTCCTTTTGACTTAGATCTGGATGTTCTCAAATCTTCTCCTTTTTTGTGGATCGACCCCTAACCACCATTATGTTAGACACGCATGACAACTAAGAGGGGGGGTGAATTATTTGTGCATTACAAACTTAAAAACCTTATTAAGTATTAATATGAATGTAGACAAATGAAACAACAACACATCCACAATCATTCACAATACAACATCAGAGTTTTACATGGAAAACCCAATAAGGGAAAATCCACAGTGAGGATTAACTCACTATATAAAAACCAAAACCAATTACAAGAGGCTCACTACTTGAAGGGCTCACATCCTAGAGGAATCACTATCTAAAAGGAAAGGCTCACTACCAAGGGCTCACTTCCCAAGAATATCACATTTAGATTACAAATAAATAGTAACAAGGAGGTTCACTACCTCAGAGAAATTGAAGAAACCACCACAATATCTCCTTACCATCTACAACCTTTGGCTTACTGCCTCCAGTGACTTCTAGCACACTAAACTATAAACACCTTTTTCTCACTGCTTTTTTGTAGTCTTAGGAATTCTTGCTCACACTTAGATCTCAACACATGATCACACATACATCATTCCATACTACATGCTTCTCCAAAATTTTGACCATGTATATATATCTTCCACAACCTTGAATAACCTTCTCTAATTCAGCTTTAATGAAATGTATGCACCTCAAACATTCAACGACCAAATAGGTTGGTGCCAAACACCTCCATGGTGGAAAGAAGTAAGGGCGGACCACATCAAGGGTTAACTAGAACCCTAATCTACATCAACATTCTACACCAGGCTTCCACAAACCATTAAGCTTATTCGTAAACAATGCTAACATACCATGTTGGAAAAATTGGTATTAACACTATTAAGCAACCAAATTCACACTTCACCAGGGCCAAAAATATCCTATGGACCATGTAGCAACATTACACAACATCCTAGAATATTTCAACACTAACAAGATATACAAAAATAGTGGCTCAGACACATGAAACTTAGAATACTATCATCCTATGCAACCAATCAAACTACCATTGAGATACAACTCATGAACCAAGCTTGTAGAATAGTTGAAAACTAAACAAACCAAGTGAAGGTAGGTGTAGGAAATATTAGCACATTCCTGAATCCATAAGACAAGAAACCTCAACATAGAGAAATGCGGAACAATTCCATTTCTCCCAGATATCCCTCTTCACAAGCCAATAATAGTCCAACACATTATCAAATATGTTTTATACCAACGCATAATCTAGAACTTGAAACTCTAGATATAACACCTTTGAATACTTTTGATCATCATGTTCAATCTTCACAAGCACATCTTCACAAATGAAGAAATGTAGAGCAAAATATAGAACACTTCCCAGTCACCTTGTACAGTCTTTATGCAAATTTTCTCAAAAGCACTTAGAAATCAAGTAACCCTGCTGCATCTTCAACACGTGCTCAATCACCATAACACCTTCTCAGCATATCTATACCAAAGGTTGGCATCAATGAAAACATTGATGACAACATAGTGTAACACATTGCTTCTAATGTGGAGGTTTCTATGTTAGATTTCCTCTGAACCTCTTCAAACAACAAAGCTCATACAACATAATAAAATTCAAGGGTGTTATTTGCACTAAAGCTAATAGAAGTGACTAAGTGGTTCTAGGATTTAGGCAATGAATACAATAGTGTAATTTCCTTGTCTTCATCTTTGTCTTTTACACCCATACTAGCTAATTGATAAATGAGTATTAAAAATATTTAAATGATCAGTAATTTTTATACCTTTTTTCATTCACAAACTATACAATTGCCTCTTCAAGTAGATCCAATTTGTCAAATATTTTTTTGTATAAAGATTCCATTTTACTCCATCAGCCTGATGTTGTTTCCTCTCCTACAATATTGAAAATAACATCTTTTAAACACAACTGAATCATTCTAAGAGCTCTTGTATCTAGATCCTCCCAATCCTCATTAGTCACATTTGTAGATTTCTTTGACTTTCATACCAATGCTTTGTACAATCTTTGTTGCACTAACAAATCACACATCTTGAGCTTCCATAGCTCAAAATTATTCTCCCCATTGAATTTCTCCACTTCAAACCTTGCATTTGAAACCTTCACAATTTGATGTTACAAAACAAACACCAAATCCTAACACAGACACTATAAAATAATTGCTATGATACAACTTGTGGAAATGGAAATGTAAAACTCACAAACCAAATAACATTGCAACACAAGTTATTTGCAAATAAATAATGAAGAAAATGAAATGGAATAATAAAATAATAGACAAGAAAGATTTATGTGGTAAAACCTTGATAATATGTCAAAGAAACATTGACAGGGAAAAGTATCGATATTCTTATTGCTTAGAGAAATTGATTACAATCTTCACACAATTGTTTCTATTCAATTACAATTCATTACAATGATTTTTCCTTCAAGGCAACAAGATATATATAATATCTTTAAGATAACAACCTATGTCAAAATTAAAAAACTAGCTTTGTTTTATTTCTTTATTTTTATTATTTTATTGTTTTATTTCTTTATCTTGTTCAAAGATAAGATTTTTCTTTATTTTTGTTTTATTGTTGTCATTTTCAACTAGTTCTAATACCATTGTACATAAATTATTAAATATATTTTAGCCAATTTAATAATGGTTGTAGTTAGAAGCTTTTCATTTATTTTCAGCCAATTTTAATATGGATGTACATAGAGATTTTTAAATTTATTTTAGCCAATTTCATTATGGTTCACATAGGGGATTTTAATACATTTTAGGAAATTATATTATGTTCGTGCATAGATAGTTTTAAATCTATTTTAGTTGAATGTACTATAATTTAGTATAGAGGTTTAAATTCATTTAAATTGATTGTATGTATGATTGTGCATGGAGGTTTATGTGCATATATGTTGCCAACTATGCTAATCATTTTAGCCAATTTTACATAGATGTGCATAGATGTTTTAAATCTATTTTCAGCCAATTTTAATATAATTATATGTAGAGATTATTAAATCCATTTTAGTCCATTTAATTGTTGTTGTACATAGAGGTTTTAAATCCATTTTCAGCAAGTTTAATATGGTTGTGTATAAATTCTTAAATTTATTAAATAGTTAATTTTATTATAATCATACATAAAATATTTTAATCTATTCTCACCAATTATATTATGGTTGTGTAGAGAATTTTAATTCAATTTTAATTGAATGTATTATGGATGAATATAGAGGTTTAAATTCATTTAAACTGATTGTATATATGACCATGCATAAAGAACTATGTATTGTGAACTATGCACATATACCTAAATCTATTTAAGTCAACAATATAGGGTAAAATATGTGAAAGTTAAATTGATTGTATACTTAATAGTACCTATAAAACTATGAATGGATAATAATATATTTAACTATACATTTTGGTACACTTGGAAAACTATGTATGGACAATATTATACATGGTTGTCATAGTATGTATGATTGGGAAAAATTTATAGTTGTAGCATTGTATACCATTTTTGTACTTTATATGTCTTATATTAGCCTTATTATGGGAAAACCTTATATAACTTAATAAAATAGTTGTTTTGATGAAAAACATATACATATATGTGTGAAAAAAGTAACTTTTAAATAACTTATTATAATTCTCATTCAAAAATACAATATGTTGGAAGTATGAATTTTTTTATAGTATTATAGAATCTCATATTCTAATATGTACATTGTGTTTTAAATGTACTTTATGAATAATCAGTGAGTCAAGAAAGAGATAGTATTGTTGTGAATAGATGAATCATATCTATACCTATTAAAAATATGATTATAAATAAATTTTGACAAAAGTGATATTATAGCTACATGCATTGTCAGTTCACTATAGTTTTAGGGATACATGGTAGTCAAAATTCCTAAATAACAAAAGGGTATCTAGAGCTTTCATGGCTAACTCCATGTAATGTTGGAAGAAAAAGGAATTTGTCATTGATGCATTTGTTGGCAACATGAGCATGAGGGATAAGTGCATTACATTATAGTGTTGTCATTGATGTCAACATTATATTTCAATATGAAGATGATTGTGCAAATTAGTTTGTATAGCTTGAGCATGCTTTAGGATGATTATCAAATGCAATTTTACAAGAAGGTTTGATCCAATGAAGGAAGTTGATATGGAACTTGACTAAGTGTGAATATAGGTAATTTTGTCTATAGGACATTCGGTTATTGGGTTCGCATTGGTCTCCTGTGTAAGATATTGTTGTGTGCTTTTGATATAATTTTCTTGGTTGTTAGAGAAGCTTATATCTAGACTTTCATATTGTTTTGGCTTCTAGTGAAGAAGTTATGAGTGATAGAA
The DNA here is from genome assembly GCA_007258455.2 of Sequoia sempervirens. Classification (NCBI taxonomy): domain Eukaryota; kingdom Viridiplantae; phylum Streptophyta; class Pinopsida; order Cupressales; family Cupressaceae; genus Sequoia; species Sequoia sempervirens. The sequence continues at coordinate 14,139 of VDFB02141171.1, forward strand.
GTTTGATCTAGCAATAGTAGAGGTTTCCAATTTGGTGTACATGTTTTGATGAATCTCCACTTGTTTGTGAATTGGAATTTAGATGTACGGAATTGTGGGAATGTTAACAGGTGTCAATAGTTCCTATATTCCTAGTGGCATAGAGTTTGGAGGTTTGCAAGTCAATTTTTGGATGTATAGTTGGCGAATTCTGTTATTAGGGATGCCAACCTAATAAATTTTTAGTATTGTGTAGTTTGAGCATGTATTGATTCATTATGTTGGAGATTTTATAGTTCCATGCTGACCTATTTTTATTTGTTATGAGTTTTGGATCTTAACGTGAAGTATGTATATGTCTATTGAGCTAACAAGTTATATTTTTTGGTCATAGAAAAAGTAACACTTCTACTTTTCCTAGTTTGTTTGGGCCCTCCTTGTGAGTTAGGCTTAATGTTGCCTTGATTTAGTGTTGCAATGTGGTTAACACATTCACATTAGGTCTTGGGACCTTGTGAACTAATTGATTTTAATGGTACCTTGCTAAAGTGTCTTGGCAACACAAGGGAAGACAACTAAGAGTGGGGGTGACTCAGTTGTCACAAAAATTTAAAACTTATTCAACTTATTAACTTTATTCTAAGATCCGATTATTAACCATGAAAGCATAAATCATCAACACACATAACACCAAGATTTTTTACGTGGAAACCCTATTAGGGGAAAAACCACGGTGGAGGTCAACCCACAAGATTAGACCCTATTAAAAGTATAAGAAAGGAAAATATGGGGAATGCACTTGCATTCAGGCACACTACCTAGAGCTCACTACTTAATTACAATAGGGCTAACCTCCCAAAGGAAGACACACTATCTTACAGAGAGAATCAGATTACATCCATAGGGATTTGAATTGATAGAATAGCATCTTCTAATGCCTGATCATAGTTCTGGTTAAGCACATGAACACTTCTTTACTCTTCTTCACACTCTGCTCTTCCTTCAAATGATTTAGATCAATATTTGTAAATATACACACAAAAACACACTCTGGCATACACTTGCACACTTCAATTCAAATATTAAATCACTCTTATATATCCACAATAAGAAATGTCATCCCTTCAAGTCGGCCTCAACAAAATAATAAAATGAATATAAACTATGGGCCCAAAACACTAAAGATTATTAATGTGAATCAACCAAAGTTGGCCACAACTTAGTGAAGATCAAAATCAACATCTCCAACATGAAAAAAATTAAATTAATTACTCCTCAAAGATCCACAACATGCTACAACCACCATGTCAGCCAAGAACAAGAAAAACATGACCATGCAAGAGAAAATTGCCAACCAGAAGCACAACAATCAGTGCAGACATGCAATAAAGATAGAGCATGATCTAGAAGTATCCAAAAACATCACAAATCACTAGAGAAGCATCTGCAACAACTGAACTAACTGAAATCACATCATCTTCAATCAACAACAACAACTGAAGCAACAAAAAAAATGGTCATAATGTAAATCTTCATAACTCGATCAAATCTTCACACAAATCTCTGAAACTTGACATGGATAAAGTAGATATACTTAGCAACAAAACCTTTAGTCCACAACCTTTGATCCTCAATGTATAGAACTTACCGACATATTGAACTTCACTTCACCACTAACAACCTGCAACTCATTCCATTACAGTTTTCTTAATATCCTTGACATATACAACTTCTAATGAATTAATGCTAATAGTGTTGACATCAATGACAACAACATATCAACAACACAACCATAACATCCAACAATCTCCCCCTTTGGCATTGATGGAAACACATGATGTGAAAAACACCATCAACACAACTAACTCTTGACACTTACTCCCTCTTAGGTTCTAACTCATTTTCTCCTCAACTTTTTCACACAACTCTTCTCCCCACATGACTCTTCTCTTCAGATAATACACAATTTTTCACATGAATCTTCTCCCCCTTTGACATCAATGAAAAATATTTTTGAGCTCCACACAAACTCTAAACCACTTATCTGAGCATCTGAACATCTGACTACTCCCCCCGAGTAGCAGCCACCACAACATCAATCCAAAACAAGATACGACTTTGAAATGCATTGACTGATGCAATGCAATGCATCCTTAGTTCTGATTAGGAGGGGTAATCACCCCTAACTTCCCTTTGAGATACTCAAAAGTATCCTTAGGCAACGACTTGTTAAAGATGTCTACAATCTGCTCCTTAGTAGGCACATACTCCATTCTAACTTCCTTTTCACTCACCTTTTCTCTCAAAAATTGAAACTTAATATATATATGCTTTGTCTTTGAATGCAACACCAAATTCTTAGAAATTTTAATATCACTTGAATTATCATAGAATATAGCAATAGGCTCATTATACAAAACTCTAGTATCCTTCAACATATGTTTCATCCATAAGACTTCAGTACAATTGTTAGCAACAACAATGTATTCGACCTCTGTAGTAGATAAAGAAATGGAATTCTACTTCTTACCCAAGAAAAATGCTCCACCACTAGTACTTTTCACTAACTCATTTGACTGCAAAATATGATAAAAATTTCCAACAAAAGATGTATAATGAGATGTATCATCGAGTACCTATGTATTTAATGTGAAAATTTCAATTTTTTTCAAAATTTATGCCCGACGTTGGGCGAAATTGCGACGATTTGTGATTTTCATTGCTATTTCAACATACACTTAAAGTTAGCCACCCCTTCCATCAATTTGTGGGCCGACATATGGTTAGCCTCCTTAATTTTTGGGCCGACGGGTATATGGTTAGTGTTCATCGAGGTTCTGATGAATGTTTTTTAATAAATAAAAGTGGGTTTGACAATTTATCTATACTTGCGACAGTGTTTTTCTATACTTGTGAATTTTCTATACTTGTGACAGTTTGTGGAGGTTATAGGCTGATTTTTTTTGGTGCAAAATATTAGAATTATTATATTTTGTTACCTGTCTATGATTAAAAATTATTGGAGTGTGAGTTTGATATTTTTTGAAGATCTAAATATTCAACCTTGGTAAACAAAAATCATGTCAAATAATATTAGTGCAGAAAAAAATGAAGACAGTTGCTAGATTGTGGGCTACATTGAAAATAAAGGGTGATGGGAAATGTTATTTTCCTTGCAATAATTGCAAGGGCTTAAAGATGAGAAGACTTTTAGTCATAACAGCTGAGAAACATTGTAGGCAGCATTGAAGGGGAGTATGATTATCATCCATTGGTAAGTTGTTCATTAGATGTCTTTATATTGATTGAATTTGTAAATGTTTATATTGTTTTAACATTATATATATATATATATATAAAATCACTTGATCATGATCATGGTTTATTTGTGTCGATCATTATTATAAAGGTGGAGTGCCCTAGGGCACATGATATGGATTATCATGGCCTGAAGAATGTGGTTTTGCAAGCAGAGGAACATGGAACTGTGAATATCAAAGATGAAGTTAATGATCCTATGGAAGAAGATGATCATGCGCCAGAAAACACAGTTGAAGATGATGGTACAAATAAATTGATCCATGACACATTTAGTGGCACAGCTGATCATGATGATCTAGATGACTTTGATGATGTTCATGATTTACGTATACTTGAGAAGGCATACGAGCCCCTTTATGAAGGCTCCCAAACAACTCTTCTCTCTATTGTATTGTTGTTGGTGAACTTGAAGGTTATGAATGGTTTATCCAACATAGAAATCTCACAGATGTTAAGGTATGTCATATATGTCATCTTTATTCATCTATTTTTGTTATTAGTTCATCACTAGTAAATAAAGGATGAAATATGTACCATTAATATTTGTTTATATTAACAATTTTTTTTTTGTTGTAGATTGATTGGTGAATTTTTGTTACCACCATCAAATATTTTACCTCACTCATACGGAGATTTATCTGCCATTATGAAAGATATTGGAATGGAGTATCAATTAATAGATGCATGTCCCAATGATCATATTATATATCATAAATAACATGAATTTGCAAAAAAATGCCCAAAATGTCATATCAGTATATATCGAATAGATCAACTAACAAAAAAGGTGCCTCACAAGGTTCTTCATTATATACCCATTATTCCACATATGCAACAATTATTTAAGTGTGAAAGCTTAGCACAATTTAGGGATTACCATGCATGGAATAGAAGTGGAGATGACATTATTCGAATTCCTGTGGATGGTTCTACATTTAGGGACATGGAGGAAAAATGGCCACACTTTAAAGAAGAACCTTGTAATCTCAGACTTTCATTGGTAGCGGATGATGTCAATCCATTTGGAGAGATGAGATCTATTTACTCGGTGTGGCTTGTTTTTGTTATAAACAATAACATTCCTCCATGGATGTGAATAAAGAGGGAGCACATAATGCTGGAAATGATTGTTCTAGGTATTTGTTTACATCAATTTTCTTTAATGTAGTAGCATCTCATTTGTCTTATTTGTTGCATAATGAATTATATTTTTTTCATTTAATAGTCATGTACATTAATTTATATATATTGCAGTAAAATGGTTATAATAATTATGTAATTTTTATGTTCATTTAACTAGGTAAGTACCAAGTTAAAGATATGGATGTATATATCAAGCCTCTTACTGACAAGTTACTAAAGTTATGGAATGACATCACTATGTATGACGTCTCTAGACCAATAGGACAAAGACAATTTCAATTCCATGCAATGCTTGTATGGACAATTCATGATGCCCTAAGGCTAACACATTTTTGTGGTATGTTATAACATTTGACTACACTTTAACAATATTTAATTTTATGAAGCAGTTATCATGCATTTTTTTTAAATAATCTGTTCATTATATATAATTATAAAAATTGACATATTTAATCCAATTATATATGATCTTGCAGGTCTTCAAACAAAGGGAAATTTTTTATGTCTAGTTTGTGGTCCAAAGATAAAATGTTGTCATTCAACAAGTTTAGCAAAGCAGGTGTTTGATGAGTATAGGAACTTCCTCCACAGAAATCATAAGTATCAAACTATTGAAAAACATATTCTCAATGGGAAAGAAGAGACTACATCAAAACCACGAAGAATGACACCTTGCCTATGGAAGTTGGAATATAATAGAATTAATCATCAAGGTTATACATCAGATCAAATTGTTTATCTATCATATATGATATGTTTGGAATTTATATTTTTATATTGTGTTTTGTTTACTCATGCTGTAATTGACAATGATTGTCGTTGTTAATTTGTTTAACTTATATGCTTCATAAAGTTTGTCAAGGAATTAATGGTCGGCTTCCACAGGGGCTGAAAAGTTATCCCAGATAATTTAGTAGGTTGCTTATTGTAAGTAGCTACAAATTGTGCATTTTTTGATACAATGCATATCGAAAAGAATATAACATAAACGTTATGGAAAATATTAGATGGAGGGCATGACAAAGAAAAAAATGTCAAAATTTGTAGTGACATTCATGAAGCCAATCATGTAATGAAAAATTTCATTCAATTAAATAGCGATGGAGACCAAATTAATATAAATGCCCTTCCTTGGTTATTAACGGAGCAACAAAACAATGCTATAAAAGAAGTCATAAGAAAAATTTGATTTCCCACAAGATTTGCTGTGAACATAAACAATATCATAACAAAGAAAGGTGAATTTGGGTCAGGGATGAAAACACAAGATTGGCATACTTTCATTAAGGTAATTATTCTGGTATATTTTATATATATTTGTATACTGCATGTACTTTTAAGTGTATTATGTTTACTAGTTTTGGAAAAATAATGAAAAGATCATTTTATAATTGTTGCATTACATTCTACCTCTATCTCTCCTAGACAACTTTGACAACAATGTCAAGTTATATATGATCTTGGAAAATATATGAGGTAAGTAGTGATATTTTTTCAATTTGTTGTATAGATCTTATATTTTCCATTTGTTTTACTTGTTATGTAATATATTGCATATTTTTGTTAAATCTCATTAATACATTTATGCCTTGAATCACTTGTAGATGGTTTTCATCTAAAAAAATCTATAAAGAAGATATAAATTATTGGAGGAGAAAAATTGTTCGTCTAATGTGTGAAATGAAAAAGAGTCTACCTTTGACATTTTTCAATGCACAAGAACACTACCTCATACACCAAGTTGAGGAGATTGAATTGTGTGGAATTGTACACACAAGGTCAATGTGGATGGTTGAGAGGCACTTTAAATTTTTGAAGGCTTTGGTTAGAAAAAGAGTACATCCTAAGGGTTCTATGGTGGAGGGATATATGGTATACCAGACCATGGTATACATTACTGAATATCTTCCTAAGTTGGCAAAAAAGATCCATGTAGATCGCATTTGGGATCCCAACTCCATTAACAAAATTTGAAGGGAGTACCTATTGGGGAAAGGTAGATTGAGGAAAGTGAGAGGTAATTATAAGATGGTCATGGAGATTAATTAGAATACATTTTACATTGCCTTCAATTTCTTGAAAAGAAACAATAGAGAACTAGTCCAAATGAAAGAATCTTCCATACACAAATATAAAAGTATTGGTATTGTATTACTCCAAAAAATAAGTCTTTCACTGCTGAAAAGTATTAAAATCTTAAAAAGTGTTTATGATCAAATATTATAATTTTAATTTCATATATATAAGAAGAAGACCCAAGAAAGGTGTCTCTTCAGATTGTCTTTTGGAAAATAATTAAACTACTGATCTTAATTAAACTTATTAAACAATTTAATCTTCTCCTAACATTGACTTAGCCGCTGAGAGATGTTTTTTATACTCCTCCAAGGTATGGTAATTTTCATCATGCACTACATTTAAGGCTTCATATTCAAGTTTTATCATCAATTGCATATGTTTTCATGCTCCATCCAACAATAGTCCTTCTACTTTGACTTAATCCAATGCTTCTTGAAGTATCCTATTGCATTCATCCATCTTGTTAGCTATAAAAAATGTAGGTTAAATACCTCAAGAGGTTGCCAAACTCTTGGTACGTTTCAGGGTAACATACAAGGCTAAATGGTTTAGACCTTCTTCTCTTTAGGTGTTTCTAGACCTAGGTGGGTACACCTATATGAATGAAGTAGACTTGATTTGTGTTTACTCCCTAAAAAACTTTATCCACAATGGCAAGTGGGAGTGGATAAATGAATTCTTATTTTGGTATAGATTGTATAAGTAATATCAAGGCTAATCTTAATATGTTTAGTTAACATATGTAAAAGATAAAATGAATGAAACTAAAATGATGGAATGTGAGGGACCAGTGCTCTATTAGGTATATGGAGTCAAATAGAAATCAGAGTTGAGTGACTTGTAATTGTCAATCATTCTAACTATTTGGCACTTTTATGTTTATAACTTGTATAAATAGGCAAGGGTGTAATTATCAGATTCTTCTTTAATAATCCAAAATAATAATTCCAAGTTGCTATGAATAATCAAGAGGATTTTAATCTTTACTTGAAAGACCCAATTAAATATTCCACACAGATACATCAAATGTGCACTGATAAATTGAAAATGTGCTTGATATATCAATTTAAACAACAAAGAAATATCAAATATGGAGACAAACTGATAATATCTTCAATTAACTTAACAAAAAATTGATACCAACATAGAGCCACCGAATGAAAGATTTTTCATTAACTCCAAAATTTACACGTGCATCTTGGTTCTTTTTGTTGTAAACATTGTATCAATCTCTCTATTCTCCTACTTCTTCTATCTACTATCTTCTAATCTAATCCCCATCTTATGGTATTGGTCTCTCTTATTTATACGAGAGGCAACAAGCTTCAAACTAAAGAATGTGGCTTTTGATAACAAAACTTAATTGAAAAGATAAAATGTATTTAGAGATAACTAACATATGCAAATCTATTAATCTTCAAGAAGCTCGTGGTCATCTAAGACCTGTGCAAGGCTCTTACTTTATGATATGATATGTTTTCCTTCTAATGGCACTGATCAATCTTCATCTGAGCCTAGATATTTTTCTTGCCATTTTCTTATTGTTAAATCATTTGGCCACTTGAATTCTTGTGCAATAGAGAAATTTGTAGGGTGACTCTTCCATCTGCTATCAACCAGGTTTTTGGCATCTACAACAAACTTTGTGTAACCATTATCCAACACTATAATTCCATCAAGTAGAGTGTGAAACTTTTATAGATTGATATCATCATCACCTTGAATACATGCCAAGCATTGAGGAACCATTTGATCAAACTCATTCTTCCATTCATCAACATCCTTGAATTTTCCATCATCTTTGATGATCAAAGGACTGAAACTATGCTTTATTGAATCAAATGAATTCCTTCCATTCTCCACCTTCTTCTTCATGTCAATCAAATACTTATGCTCATCAATAACTTCCTTCACCATCTCTTGAGTAGGATTTAATCTCGGGGGTGCATCAGGATCCCTCTATGTTACTTTGCATAAAGTGTTTAAAATGTGGTAATTGGGCTGCCATCTTTTACATAATTCCTCTAGGATTGGGGAATTAGTATTTATTTGTTCTAGGGATTTCACCAAATGACTAAAACCATCATGGACTCCACTTATCTTCTCTTTTAAAACTCCAACTCTATGCTTTAATATTTCTTTTAAGGTATCCAAGATGTGTTGCCTGACATCATCCATTTTATGTTTCTTCAAATTTTCAATCTCCTCTTTCAACTATTGGATTTTTGGATCTTCAACTGGAGCAGGTGGATGATAGACAACCATTTCATCCCCTTTTACATTTATGTCTTGTTGTAACTGTTGCTTTAATCTGACACCTTCAATGAATAACTTATTTATTTCATCATTTGATAACTTGAGTCTCTTTTCATACTCTATTATCTTCTTCTCCATGTTTTCTACTACATCCTTTGTAAACATGACAGAGTGCATAGTTATCGTTGTTGCTTTTATTGGAGTAGTGTCCATTGTCCTAACCATTGCAGACCCTCTCATTTCCTATACTACATCTAGAAGCCTTGGCTTCCTTGTGTTCTTCTATTTTGTCCACAGGGCAAGGGTCTAGGTGGTAGGATTGTATCCTATGCCTGGGACTCCTTCTAAATTAAATTTTGCAACAAAGTTTGGATCATCCTGAGATCTAATTTGATCTAACAAAAATACCTTAGAAAGTTCCATTCCAGGTATGATTAACATCTTACTACTTAGCACCAACTCCCTTGCTTCTTTGGGAGTAATATTGATGTTATCAATATCCAACTATACCATTGTCTAGGCCTGCACCTCTACATGCTTTGAATCATCATTTTGAGTGAGGTTAATTTCCAGACTATCATCAAACTATCTCATTTTAATTTTTATCCAAAAATATTTGAATTCCCTTGTATGGATGAAATCATCATCCTCCATGAACCATAGAGAAGTAATTATTCTCTCATCATCTTGTATAGATCTCATTAATGGATTCCTCTGATATTCTTATTTTTGGGTCATGAGGCTCTCACACTTTTTGTTTCTTTTCTACTTCTTTCATCTTAGTCAGTGTCAGGACTACTTCTTTTTCTTCATCACTCGACCTATAATCAACTAGTGATTCAAATTTTTGTTTCTTAGTAGGTGGCTCACCAACTAGGGATGGAGGAGATGGATGAACTAGTGGAGGAGGTGATTTGTGTGATGTGGAGGCTATGGATGAGGGTGGCTGGGGTGCAAATGGTGGAGCTGACTTCTCTTCTTGAGACTTTGTATACATCTCATCAAACTTACCTAGAATTAAGTGCATCCTTTTCAACAAATTTGGTTCTTTATCAATGAACCCCTTGAACTTCTTATCTTTTTCTTTCTTCTGGTCCTCCCATCTCATTATCATTAACCATTTTTTCCTTATTTCAAACACATTTGAAAATTATACTAGGTTTCTTATCACATCCTCCTCTAGATCAAATACACGTGTTTCCTCCCTCTTTGTAAGCAGGGTCCTAATATTATTGATGTGACCCTCTGGATCACATACTCTCACCTTTCCTGATCTGAGAGCAAAATTGGCTCTTATGAATCTCTGTACTTCTTCCAATATATCTGACCCAACTAATAATTCCTCAAAAACTATTAAGTTAGGTAGGAAAGTCCCCTTTCTTTGATTCTTCATAAGACTACGCTCCATCTAGAGAATTTTCCAAATAAACTCTAAAAATAATACTCTACTAGGCACAAATTTTGGTAAAACATGTGGGCCTTGATCACAACCATACACCCTAATAATGGTGTATTTTGTCATTAAAAACCAGTCAACATAGTTGTGTATGAAACCTTGGTCTGGTTTGTATTGCAAAGGTCTGATAACTTCCATTAAAGATTGTGGTAACCTTAGTGTAGGAAAATCAAGGGCATCAATTAGTCTGAGGGAAAAGTCATCTCTAAACACAATAAAGTCACCTTTAGGCCACTTACTATCCCAAACATAGCACCAATTTTGCACTAGAAGCATAACTCCATTTTCATGTGTGCTCAACGTCATCCTTTTGTCCACTTTGTTTCATTTTGAAATAGAATTACGACATAGTAGAGAATACTTTCTGATAGTGATAGGGGACTTAGCTTCCCTAACTTGTAATAGACCTTCATGAATTTGTTCCTCAATGATAGAAGCAAAATTAAATTGCACATTGGACTCAGGGTGTTGGATAGTCATTTCCATCCTCATCAATCCAACTAACATGTTGTCTTCAGCATCAAATCCAAGAATTTGGCATAATGCATAATAGGTGTTTTTGAAATAAGTCTAAAATTCAGAAACTAGAAAGGGTTCAACTTTTAAAGATGGAATAGGAAGGACTCTATTCTTGTCACCCCTTTTCATGTGCAGGGGAAGTTCATCAATTCTACAAGTCCTCTTTAATCTCTTGTACTCCTGCCCTAGCCTCCCCAAATCTATCTCTGTGACAACCTGCTTATTTAGGTCAAAACACCTAATTATAGCCTCCTTGGAGATATCTACCAGACATTGTCCATCTGGGAGCCTAACAACCTTCGATGGGGCATGATATCTACTGGCTAGAGCTATAATTAGCTCAATATCAACAAACACATTAGGATCTATCAATTTTTCCATGTCAAGAGTCCATGGGTTCGATACTGAGACCCATTCATTCCTATTCTTATAAAAATACCAATATAGATTCCACCCAGACTGTGGAATTATTGGGTCTCTACACCCTTGAGCTAAATCCTTAAAGACTCCCTTATAACCTTTATCGACTCAATTAGGTAGCAGTGCAAGTAATGGTGACTGTAATGAATCTTTATTGGATTTTTCTTCTTTTTTAGTCCTTACTTCTATTTTCTTAGGTGCCATTGCTTAAAATTCAATGTGTGTCAAATAGAACTTACCTAGAATATTGCTTATCCTGAAGAATTCTCTTGACTATCACACCTTGAGCTCGCCTATACTTAGCTTCTATTACCACGAGCGAATGAATTCACAATCTACTTGGTTTAATTCTCATATCATATTGCATTAATTCCATATAAGTTCTACATCACTCAAATCCTTCACACCAAGCTAAATTTCGTATTTTGATGTTGATTGATGTGATTGGCCTTCATTTAATGCTCCAACAACTGATTATCATGCTACTGCACGTCACTCCTCACTCCTCCATGGTACCACGGTACATAATATTCACTTGTTCTTATTATACCACACTACCACACACTTTTCTTCCTTAGCAGTGCCATAGTGTTTATTTAGTATTTTATCTTATATACCGCTTTACCATGGGGTTTATTCTGACCCCCCGCGGTATAGCGGTTATCCCATATGTGTATTCTTACTTTACTTCTCTACCATGGGCCTTACTCTAACACCCTATGGTATAGCGGTTCCTTCTACTAGTATTGATGATGACCCTGCTCTACTGCGGGCTAGGTATCAACCCTCCATGGTACAATGGTAATACGATATATAACTACCATTCTCTTACTACGCTACTATGAGTTACTTTGTTGGAGGTCGCGGTAAGAAGGTAAAAGGCAATGCATATATCAAGTATGGCAGCATTATGGCGGTAAAAGGATAATTTGACTTTGTGGATGGTAGAAACATTAATTTTATGAGAATACTAAGAGAGACCCTTGATTTTACATGACAAAATCAACATAATTTTATGTGAAAATTCTGGTTCCAACACGTCCAATCATCTTGTTCCTTCAGAAACCCATTCTTATCACATAACTTGGGTAATCCCAACTTCACAGTATCATCAAACCCTGTGTTTTCTGAGTGTAAGTCTTCATCATATTTGTCATGCTTTCTCATGATTGTGTCAATGGTCAAGATGGAATCGATGTCAGATCCCTCATGTAGTTGCATATCATGTCTCTTAGTACCCAATCTATTTTTCACTCTCTCATGCTCAAGAATGGCTTCATAGTTCTTTTTGTGAACACGCCAAAAATCATTGAGGCATATCTTCAAGTTTGTAAATCTCTTGTGCAACATCATTCCCACAACTTGTCAAATTGAAGGTCCTTCATCTTTTCTACTAGCTGTTGATGTTCTTCTTGCATCTGCTCATATTCACTCTACAACTTTATATCAGTTCTAGAGGTGATCCTCATTCTGGCATCTTTCATGGAAGTAATTTCCAAATTTGATTTTTCACTTTTCATTTTGTAATTATTTATTTCTTTCATGAACTGTATTGTTTGTGCCTTGTTGAACTTGTAAATGCTTATGCCCATGTTTGCTAAAGCCACAGGGTCAGTTTCCCCAACTTTAAGGGTCATAATGTTTCCAAAGGATTTTTTGATATCGATGATCTTTGGCCTTTTGTGAGGTGGGTATAGTGCCCATATCAACATTGAATTTTCATAAGGATTGAATCTTGACCCTATGTAAATTTCCTTCACACCCTCTATGTTTAACTTGTATTCTCCTTCCTTATGCAAAAAACTATCAAACATTAAAGAGGCACTGATTTCCCAACCAGGGAATACTATTACACCAGCTTCAAGTAACAACTATCTACCCCTTTCAGGGGTCATATTCTACACTTCATTGTCTATATCATCTTTCAAGCTTTTCATCAATTGTTGTTCATTTTTAGGGGTAATATTTGGGATGGATTCCCTCAACCTTTTTCCTTTGTAATTATATAAAAAAGATTTAAATTCTCTTGACTTGGCAAACTCATTATCATAAATAAAGGATTCATAGGCTGTAAGCCTATCATCTTCATCTACAAACAATTCCTTGGCTACTTGTAAGTCCATGTTAGGGAGTTCTTCATAATCATCATTCATCATCCGCGAGACTATTCTCTGTTGTGATTGTGCTTAATTTTCTCCCACAGATTCTTCTTCAAATGAATCATCCATTTCTTGCAGCCTTTTCTTTTTTTTCTCTAACTCCATGAAATTTTCTATAACCTCCTCTGCTTTTTTGTCTTCTTTGTTCTTAAACAAATCTTTCCCTAGTATAGGAACATGGGTGTATCCACTAAGGTTTTTATTTTTCTTACAAGAGTGTATGTAGTCTTCAGGGTCATAATTCATTCTTTGTGCATACTCCTTTAATTTGAATTCATCCAAAAACAAGAGATAATAAGATCATTGGTAGTGGGATGTTAGGTTTTTTAGGTACATCAATTATAAATTAAGGTCATATACGTGGTAATTAACTAATTATATGTCCTTTGTGAATTTCATTTTGTTTGATACAGTTGGTCGAGAGTGGGATGCACTACATTTGTATGTCGCAAACAATCTTGATTGGATGATGGTATGTATTGAACGATGTCAACAATCTAGTCACGCATTAACATGGGAAGGTGTGGCTTCATTGGTTAAAGAAGCTCATCAAAATGGAGATTCCAATGTTACACCAAGGGAAATTGATTTAGCATATGGTTTAAGAGATAAACAGGTATGTATAAATATATTAATCACCCATATTATTTAATTATTTTCAATTATATTGATGTATATATATGTTGAGTTATTTTTTCTTTGCATACATTTGGCCAAGAATAAATATGTTTATCAACTAACAATGCACTAATTTTTACATGTTTGATATATTGTAGGTGAAACACCACAAGGCTATGTGGTGCAATGGTCATAAATTTCAAATCAAAAAGTTGGATGACACAAAGAAAACTTGTGATTCTAGGATAACTGCAGTCTTTCAGGTGACAATGTTTCATCTAGAAGCGACATACATCTAGAAGTCTCAAAACATTGATACTATGGGATTTTGGATGATATACTTGAGTGTGACATTAAGTCTTTCAAATTAGTTTTGTTCATCATCCAATGGTACATGGTACAATTGAATGAAAATGATCTTGAGAGAATTGTTATTGAACATGATAATGGATTTACCATGTGGTTAATACAAGTTCAATCGAGCGAGCTATAAATGAGCCCTATGTTCTTCCAAGCCAATGTGAGTAGGTATTTTACTCAGAGGTTCTAGGTAAATCGAGTTAGTTATTTTTTGTTAGACATGATCCAAGAGGAAGGCCGATAAAGTATAATGTGGTGGAAGAATAAGATACTGAAGAACTAGAAGATGATGTAGATGATGATCAGGATAACCAGTTAGTTGATGATGTGTTTGACGAAGATGTCGAAGAAGAGGAACTAGATCATGATGATGTAGGAGTTAATGTTCATGAAGATGATATCCATGTGGATGATGATATTATCAAAACTGATATCAATGATGAGGATGATGATATGACCAATCCTTACAATGTCGAATCTAGATTGGATGATACAGACAAAGAGTTGGATGAAGAAGAAGATCAATGACATTGAAATGTATGAATTATGAGATTACATTATCTATTTGATATTGATTTCTTGATAGAATTATATTTTACTTATATGGTTACATAATTAATTCATGATGTTTTTAATTTTTATGCCATTACATAATTTATTCATGATGTACTTTTTATTGTTGTTGATTCATGATGTTACAACTATTGTAGCTCTCCTAGAAATTTCCATATGATCAAATCCTAATTACTCTACGACTATTTTTTATTAGATATTATTTGATCATATCTTTGGTTATTTCATTCCCAAAAAATTAGTGTTTTATCATGTTGACCCCGCATAGTGACATGTGAATGGGGCAAATGTTGATTTATTTTCAATTTGTGCTTGTATGGAGTGAAACTTGACATGGTTAGCCTAGATGCATGCATTGACGATATGGAATGGTTTCAAGACTCAAACATGGGGTCATGCTATATAAAGGCATCTCATCCTTCCTAATAATACAAGTTGCCTTATTCTTTTTCTCTTTCATATATTGTTCTTAGCATTTCTTTGGTTAATGGTTTCAAAAGATGAGGCTCTTTGAGCCTCACCTTGGATCTATTACACATTAGTTTTTGCATTTTCATTAGCAATGAATATTTAGATGATCTTTAAAAATCTCATTGAATATAAAGATGATAATAGGAAGCTAAAAAAATGAGCATATTTTGTTTATGGAACCTAAACCACAAGGTTTGTCACTCCAATGCTAAAACCAAGTCAAATTAACCCCTAACACCATTGGAAAAGTCAAAACATGCCTTTCTTTCAAATTCACAAGAACGTGTAAACCTTTTGAAACCACACATGCATGTTATGAAAGTGTATGGTAATCCTACTTATAGCGGAAGTTCACATGATAAGCTAACCAATGGAACTATATTGGAGGATAAAACCACCTATGAAATTAATTTAAGATGTAAGGGATGCCTCTTAGTGGAATTTTGAGTCTTGGATTAATCCATAGTGCTAAAATCAGTTCTAGTGTTCTTTCCTTGGTGTTATATTTATCTCTACAATTTCCCATACTTAACCATTTCATCATCCCTTTTCCCAAGCTATTTGTATCATAATATAAACTTTGTCCAATCTCACATTAGCCCCTTAGGTAATTAGCCCCTTAGGTAATAACCTTTTGTACCAATGCATCTATGTTTTCCTACCCTAATGGATCAAGACTTGACATCACCTTAACAATCTTCTTTATGTCATAGCATATCTCTGAAGTGCATTTGGAATGATTTAGTTGTGTCAACATTAACTAGATTGATATATTAATTTTAAAGTCTCTTAACACATTCCATGACAAGAAAATGACTCATTTGGATTAAGGAGTACTTCCCTAAACCATTCCTTCATATTCAACAATCCCTTCTCGCACCCACATCATAATTCATATCCATGTTAGTTGTAATGAATGTTTTAAACCAACAATCAATGAATCATAGAATAGAAGAAAACTTGTTATGCACAAGGATAAGAATCAGAGAGACTGAAATAATTGATTCACTAGATATGCTCCCCATTACTGTAATAGACCAATGTAAAAAAATAAGTCATAACAAGAATAGGACCAAAAAAAAAAAGGAAAAGAAACCTTGAAGAC
This sequence comes from Sequoia sempervirens, assembly GCA_007258455.2. NCBI lineage: Eukaryota > Viridiplantae > Streptophyta > Pinopsida > Cupressales > Cupressaceae > Sequoia > Sequoia sempervirens. Next base: position 30,598 of record VDFB02141171.1, read on the forward strand.
TACATTAATAAGACATTGATTGAAAGCATTTATTCCATGATGTTTAAATGACAAAATATTAGATAGCTCAATCTTTAGTCAAGTAGTATTTCAATCAATGATTCTTAGACATCCATCATGATTAAACATCACATATCATAAGCCTTTTTAACAATCACTAGGACTGTAGATAATATTCAATCATGTCATAGGAAATAAATCATCAAAAATTATAAAGAAAGAGAAAATCAACTATATAAGCTAAGCAAGCCACCATACAAAAAAGTATTTTGTAGAAAATAAAATAAACTATATGTTCTCATAGCATATATATTTTGTATATAAACTATATGTTGACATAGCATATATATAAACTATATATTTTGAATTTTGGCCCCGTGCGCGTAGGAGCACGACATAGCATACTGCACTGGATGAGTGTTACAAAACCATTGAGTCGAGGAGGAAGACTAGGAACCATTTGGCAGGAGGAAAGCTAGAGCGAGAGGTTAGGGCACTCAGAAAGGGAAAATCGACCAAGGGACAGTGACTATAAGTGATATTTATCCCACATTTAGAAATCTTGTTGCAAGTGTAGTGATTTAGACTATGTTTATTCCCATCGAGGATAGAGTGAGAGGTAGGTGGCAGAGGCACAGGTTCAGTCTCTTCAGAGAGAGAGGGATACAGTGGTGTCACAAGTATCAGCTCTTCGGAGAGAGTGAGATGCAACTAAGCTAAGATTTTAGGCACTTCAAAGGGATAGGGATGCAATAGTGGCTCAGGCATAGGCCGCGCATAGGGATAGGGATGCAATAGAGGTGCAGATGCAAATGTTGTAGAGTGAATGGGATAGAGCAAAAGCACAGCTACATGAAGCACAGGTCGAGGAGGGGGAGCCAAGGGCAGAGGTATAGGGATTGTAGGCACAGTTACAGGATACATAGGCTTAGAGGAACAGGGTCACAGAGCAGGTACAAGAGCTAATATTAGCACAGGAGGCTCCGGGGCAAGAGTAGAGGGCCATTAGTGGGGATCGAGACAAGTACAAGCATGAGAAGAATGCCGTTAGGTATCAGGTTGTGTAGAGGGATAACTACATGCTGGAGGCAACCTATTGGAGGTGTGTCGATGAGCAGGAAGTTCTAGATCTGGCATAGTGCACAACACGCTACATCAGATAGGTACCTCAGATTCCAATACCATCCTAGTCATTAGGGACACATACCAGGGGGTATAACAACTATCAGTGGACACTATCTCCTTATAGTGGCTACTAGGGGACTCCCACCCATGAGTACCAGGGGACCCCTACTCACAGAGGGCTAGTGCCTGACTCTCCTCAGAGATCAGATGTGGGAAGCTCATAGTAGAGCAGTTAGAGAGTAGATGACATGATACCAAGTTTTTTTTTATAGGTTCAGGATGGTGGTTTAGTACATGTTAACAAAGATCAGATGTGATCTACATCTCTAGAGGTGTGCCTATGAGGAGGCGGTTCTAGATCTGGCACAGCACACAACACACTACATCAAACAAGTACCTCAGATGCCAACACCATCCTAGTCATTAGGGATACATACCAGGGGGTATAGCGACTATCAGCAGACGCCATCTCCTTATAGAGACTACTAGGGGACTCCCACCCATGAGTACCAGGGGACCCTACTCACAAAGGGCCAGTTCCTGACTCTCCTCAGAGATCAGATGTGGGCAACTCATAGTAGAGAAGTCGGAGAGCAGATGACAGGATACCAAGTTTTTTTTACAGGTGCAGGATGGCGGTTTAGTACATGTTAGTAGAGATCAGATGTGATCTACATCTCTGGATTTTGTACCTTATTTGATGATATACATGATGGATGTATATTTGATTATGTTTGAGACATAATGATGAGATGAATATTGTATTATTTTGATTATGATATGCGATAGTCCTTATTGACACTGTGTTATGTTTTATGTGATGGATGATTTAGTTTATATATGCACATGTATATGATATTTTATGTTTATATGGATGGATTATTTAGTTTATGTATGGACATGTATATGAAATTTTATGTCTATATGGATGGATGATTATGCATGTATTAATGTTTATAATGTGGGATGAGATGAATATTTGGTAGGAAATGTAATTAGGATGGATCTAACAATATGTTTTGTAGGTGTTAATGCATGTATTATGTGAATGTTAATAAGGACATGCATGGGTTAAATGAAACTAAGATGCTTAATCTAATCAATATATGAGAGATAAAAGATGTATCTATAATGTAACATGCAATATGAATGAAATATGAATTCCTATAATGCAAACCTAAACATCAATAAGGACTTGGATGGGAATTTAGTAAATGATAAGTGTAACATAGGTGTGATATTGCACCTGTCAAGAACCATTAGTACCCTGAGAGGAAAACCAAGGGGAAAAAGAATCAAAGTTTTCACAAACTAAATCATGAGTCATGGGTTATGAAAAAGTTTGAATGAAGGGTGCATGCAATGAAATGAAATGCAGTTAGGAATGCAATTTTCCATCTTCAGAGCATTAATTTTTGCTATAGCATAAGATACCCCATACCATGGTATATGAGACCAAGGCGAGTTGGTGTCAAATGCATGGAACAAACACAACAAACAAGGTCATCCCAACACCCCAAAGTTGCAAGGACCTTGGTCGGGCTAGGTATTAGATTAACCACAAGCACAAAGGGATGTTCCTAATGTAACACAAGATCCTAGGGATCGTGGTGGGTACTACGTGGGAACAACCCAACAAACAACAACAATAAATGATCAAGAGATGCCCCTTCTTTAACTCATAAAAACACACCATAATATGATGCATCATGGTAGTTTTGATAAGGGAGGATAGGGAGCTCGAACAATAAAAAAAAGCCAAAATTATGAAAAGATCATAATCAAAGCTAAATGTTCTTTTCCATAAGATCACGAGGATGGATGGGTGATGATGTGGTTTGTTAGGAAGGATGCATCCTATTAAGACCAATGATGGATACTAAACTAAAATGAACCAGGTGACACAAGATATTTTTCATTAACCAGATCTCTTGACACTAGAGGATTTCATTTGTGAAGAACCAGCTAAATAAGGGTACTCTTGACGACATGACAAAAAGGACCACACCCTATAGACCTAGGGGCTTGGGGGTTGTTCAGATATTAGCCTTGCCTACATGAAAGCATAGAGCCCTCATGGTTCCATAAAAGACCATGGATAAAGTGGAAAGAGAACTAATGAAGACTGATGAAACAACAACAAAGAGAAGTAAAATCTGAGGAAAGCAAAAGCCCTAGGGGTGGATCAAAAGACTGACCTTTCCTATGTGGAAGCATAGGGGCAACACAATTTAGACAAAAACAAATGATGAATGACCATGGATAAAAGTGAAAAGAGGATGATGGAGACAAATGATGGGGGACCATCATCAAATGATCTGAAGGCGCCCCGAGGGTAGATCAAATGATCAGCCTTGCCTATGTGAGAGCCCAGGGGCAATGTAGTTTGACCAAGACCAAAGAGACTGACATGACAGGATGAGGCCTAGGTGGAGATGGACACAATGGATGATCCTAGATGATGACACAAACTAATAGATGGAAAAAATGACAACAAAATCTCAGACTAGGATAAAGAGCTCAGGATGACGGATATCATGTAATCCTCCAATGCTCAATCAAAAGATACCAAGTGGCCAAAAATGGAATGGGAGAGGATATCAGGATAGGATGGATGGAGTCATAAAGTAATTAGGATGCAAGTTAGATAATGATTAAGCCCTCTATGGATGATTCCTATTACCAGGTTTTCACCACTCGTACCTATTATAGACACATAAAATTGTCCTAGGCTTACAACTCTTAGATTATTCAACATTGGCCCTTTCATTCTTAATAATTAAATAATTTTTAATTATTTAATTATTTTCTAAAGTCATAATTCTTCTATTAATTAAATAATTTTAATTATTTAATTAATTCATTTTTATCTTTATTCTCCCTTGATTAATTAAATAAATTTTATTTATTTAATTACGTCACTAATTAAGTCCCCTTTCTTTCTAAAATTAAATAAATTCTAATTTATTTAATTTTTGTCCACTTTCCACTATAATTAAATAATTATTTTAATTATTTAATTATTCATTGGCCTCTTCTCTCATAAATTAAATAAATTTTATTTATTTAATTTGTCCACTCTCTTGAATTTTGAATTAAATCATTATTTAAATTCAAAATGATTCTTTTTGTCACATTCCTCTATAATTTAATAATATCTTTATTATTTAATTATTCACTGGTCACCTGGAGTAAATAAATTTTATTATTTAATTTCTCCAGCAACCTCTTTGTCCGTGCCAATATTATCTTCCACATCAAATCTTATCTCTTGACATCTCATTTAATTTCAGCCCTTGATTGAATTATTTTATAATTCAATCTCAACCCTTCATCTTTATCATTGCCCTAATTTTGACCTAACCCTATTTCACACTGCAACATTTAATCTTGACCATTGATTCTAGGGTATTTGTCATCTTCTCATCCTGGCCACACATTCAAAATTGTAGTTTTTATAAAATGGCAATTTTCTTCTTATCTCTCTCTCTCTCTCATGCTCAGATTTTAACTTAGGCTATTATTATTGTTACAGTCATAGTCACTTACAGTCATTGTCATTTTAGTCCATTGTAAGGTCATTTTATTTTATGCAAATCCTTCAACACTTGCATAGGGCTTAGTCATTTGTCATAGTTGCTCATACAAATCTGAGGGCACCTTTTATGTACTGCAAGCTAGTAGGTGTAACAAAGGTCAACCATGGAAGGTGGAGACTTAGGGTAACATTGTCCCTTTTGTCTTCACATTATTTCCTTTGTACTTTGTTATTTCATAGGAATTTTAATGTTATTGTGCTACCCCTCTAACAAATTTAGAATTTTCCCTTGATTACACCTATCTAAGGCACCACCAAAGGTGGTTTTCACCATAGGACGAATTTATTTCTCTTTACTATTTTTTTTATTTTTTTGATTTTTTGATTTTTTTATATTTTTGTAGGTAGGGTTACTAAGTAGACTTAGGTGTAGAACCTCTTTAGATGCATGATATTGATAGGTTATTTGAGGGGCTCTCCTTCAAGTGTAGCAATTCTATATGCCCCAGATCCATATTTAGCGGTTATGATATAAGGACCCAACCAGTTTGCTTCAAATTTTCCTTTCTTATTGTGGTCCTGCTGAGTATGCTGGTTCTCTTTAAGGACAAGATCACCAATATGGAACTATCAAGGATGAACCTTCTTGTTGTAGTTACACTTTAGGTGGTTTTCATAAGCTTTCAAATGATCATAGGCTTTGATTCGTCTTTCATCAAGTAATTCCAGCTGTGCAAGCTGTGCAACACGAGCATCCTCCTCACTGATAAGGTTCTTCAGAGAAATTCTCAGTGATGGGAGCTCAACTTCAATTGGAAAGATGGATTTGGCACCATACACTAAAGAATAAGAGGTGGCACCCGTAGGGGTGTGGATGGAGGTTCGATATTCCTAGAGAGAAGGATGAATATGGAGGTGCCAATCTTGACCAGTGTTATTGACAACTTTTTTGAGTATGCGGATAAGGGTCTTGTTGGTTGCTTTTTCTTGACCATTACCCTGGGGGTAATAAGGCGTTGACCAAAAATGATGGATATGAAAGGTGTAATAGAGATGTTTCATGGCCTGGTTTTTAAAAGGTTTTCCATTATTAGAAAGGATGGTGGATGAAATACCATATCTACAAAGAATATGGTAAAGGATGAATTTTGAAATTTGAGTACCGGTGATTTGTGAGAGTGGAATCGCTTCCACCCATTTAGTGAATTACTCAATGGCAGTAATTATGAATGTATGGTCATCAAAAGATGGTGGGTAAATCATGCCAGTCAAGTCAAAACCCCATTGAGAGAAGGGCCACGGTCCTAGGAGGGGTTGAAGGTCTTGTGTCGAAGCATAATCAAATCTGCATGTTGCTGCTAGGGAAGGCATTTCTTCATGAATTCACAAGCATCATGTTCTAATGTAGGCCAATAATATCTAGATCGAAGAATCCTTTTGGCCAAAGCCATACCATTTAAATGGGCCCCACAAACACCACTATGTACCTCCGTTAGTGTAGTATGGGCTTTGGTCTTATCCATATACCTAAGGGGGGTTCCATCATACCCATGACGATAAAGTGAATCACCAACGATAACGTATCGGGCTAAACATTTAATAAAGGATTTTCATTGGTTTCATGTGAGGTCTAGGGGTAAAATATTATCATGCAGATAAGTATATATGTCTTGGTACCATGGGGAAGTGGGATATACAATGTCACACACAATGTCAGTCTTAGGGATATCATATGTTGGGATTAAAAGTTGTTCCACAAGGAACTCACATTTTGTTTGATCTTTAGGCATGTCAATCATGGGGCCAATAGTAGCCATAGCATCAGCTACTTTGTTCTGCACCCTAGGAATTTGGTCAAATTGTATGAAGGTGAAATATTTCTTGAAATCATCCACCATGCATTTATAGGGTAACAACTTATCATCGTTTGTTAGGAATTCATCATTAACTTTCTTAATGACCAATAATTAATCACCAAAGACTCTCAAGTGAGTTATGTGCCACTCCTTTGCAATTCAGAGACCTGTGAGGAGGGATTCGTACTCAACTATGTTGTTAGTACACAAGAATGCCAACTTGAATGATTTTGGGATGTAGTCCCCTTGAGGGGTAACAAGCAAAATTCCTACTCCCAATCCATTATGAGTATATGAGCCATCAAAATAAAATCTCCAAGAAGTGCTTTTGTTACTGTTAAAACTTCTTCATCTGGAGATTCAGTGACTAGAGGGTAAGCATCCACTAGGGGTGCCTCGACCAACTGATAAGCTAGGACTTGTCCTTTTATGGCTTTGTGATCCATGTACTCTATGTCAAACTCACTTAGGAGCATGACCCATTTAGCCATGTGACCAGTTAAAGTGGTTCTGGATAACATATACTTTAGTGGATGCATTTTTGCTATTAATTTGACCGAATGGTTGAGCATGTAATGTTGAAGTTTTTATGTAATGAAGACCACTACAAGGTAGGATTTGTCCATGGGTGAGTAATTTAATTCATAACCAACCAGTGCTCAACTGATGTAGTAGATTGCTCTTTCTTTTGAGGACTCATCATGTTATGCCAATAATGCCCCCAGTGCAACTAAAGTGGTGAAGATGTAAAGAAGGAGGGCTTTCCCTGGAATAGGTGGCATTGGGATCAGTGGATGAGCCAAGTATTCTTTTATTTTATCGAAACCTATCTAACACTGTTGGTTCCATTTGAAGGTGGAGTCTTTTTTCAGAAGATGGGTGAATGACTGACACTTATTTGCAAGCTAGGCTATGAACTGACAGATGGATTGCAACTTTCCTTGGATACTTCTTAATTGTTTCAGATTGTGTAGGGGAATCATATCCAAAATATCTTTCACCTTGGTGGGATCAACTCAATGCCTCTTTGGGAGACTATGAAACCCAACAATTTCCCTGATGTAACACTAAAGACACTTTTTTGGGTTTAGTCATAACTTGTAATGTTCTAATAGCTCACAGATCTTTTTCAGGATGGTAGGGTGCTCTGCTCTGGTTCTAGATTTTCCTAGCAAGTCATCAACATAATCTTCCATGATAATATGGATGAGATCATCTGTACAAATCCAAATGTCTCCGTTTGGTTTGGAAATAGGCACTATGTTGGAGATCCATTCAGAGTAGTCAATAGGTTTGATAAAACTGGCATCTAGTAATTTATCCAATTCCTTCTTGACTAATAATGCTACCTGTGGATGCATTTTTTGAAGCTTCTGTTTGACAGGCTTAGCATCTAGGTGAACATCTAGATGATGAACTACTAAAGCAACGTCTAAGCCTGGCATGTGTGAGTATGACTAGGAAAAGTTAATGATACCATCTTGAAGTAGTTGAACAATGACTAAATATTCTTGCTCTAATAGTGATTTGGCTACATAGGTGAGCTTAGGGTTTTTAGAAGTACCCAGGTTAACTTCTTGAGTTTATTCAATTAGGATGGATGACCATGCGAATAATTGAAGTTTGACAAGGGGAAGATGAATGTCTCCATCCTCTAGCACCTCTTCAATGTTTTCACTATTGGATGCGTCGATTATTTTTCCTTTTTCCAGGTCAGGAAGTGCCTCAGGGAGGTTTTCACTAGATGACCATTTTTTATTTTTCTTATTTTTAATTTTTGCAATTAGAGTGTTCATCTTCCCCCAATCCCATGAGGATGACATATGTATCCAGGGAGACATTGGCAGGTTTGCTATCACATAGGTCCCAATCAATGAGTTCAGGATGGCGAAGAGAAAGGTTGATGGTAAAGACGGATAAACAGTCAAACATGGATGATAGGTCTATGTGATCAACATCATCATATGCATGTATTATGGATTCTTCCTCAGGTATGTCTTCCAAGGGACCATTGTCCCACCGGGTGTTCCAGAATTGTGATCAGGAGTAAACGGGGTCTCAAAACTGAGCAACAACACAAAACATGCATGAAACCACCTAAACACCTAACACCTCAAGATTGGGCTAAAAGCTAAACCTAACAAAATAAATAGAACGATAATATACCTTGTAAGTTGCTCCTTTGGTTGGCCCTTCAATTATTGACATGATATATGCTCCTCTTGATGGAAAAATATGTATGAATGAGATGCAATATGGATGGAAAATATATGAGTATACTATATTGTGTGCAAGGAAATGGGAATTCTAGCTAAGTATGGCTCAAGTGAAAATTTTGCAAGAGTTTGGTTAGCACAATGATTTTCCCCTTAAATGAGAGAAAGGAGGGGGTATTTATAGAGGAAGTTGAATTCACTAGAGAATTCAACGGTTGAGATTCATACAACAAGGTCAAGATGTAGGAATATGGCAAGTTGAGGACTCACAAGCCCTCACATCTTGACATGTGGAATGTGAGATGGCTTAGGGATGGTGATGTGTAAATGAGGTGAAATGAGGGTACATGAGGTGGAAGAAGGACAAGTACTTTACAAGTACCTTGGGGAATGAGAAGATTTGCTCAAAAAGGAACTTCTTGTCCTCAAGTGGAAATGAAAGTGACTTTTGAGTAATTTTATAATTCCTCAAAAATCTCCATGGGAAAAGGGAAAGTAGTTGGAGAAATAAATGTGAATTAAAAATTCACATACTTGCAAGAATCTCATGGACAAGATAAGGTTCCAAAAAGGGAAGCCTTTGTCCAGATGTGACTTGATGTGACAAGTCAAAATATTGTAGAAGATGCATGGGAAGAGGAGATTCTAGGAGGAATAAATGTGAATTTAAAATTCACATGGGAAAGAAGGTCAATACCAAGAAATGAAAATGAAAAGGTTACCTAAAAAATGCATGCTAAATGTGGTTAATGACCTTGATTAAGGTTGTGCAAACACATGATTAAGATAATAAACTAAAGATTATAAGCAAGTGGCAAATGTTGGAGGATGTGACACATCCTAACCATAAATTAATTAAATTAATTATGATTAGAAGAGGGTTAGATGGCAAAGAGGAATTAGAGACCAACTTGCAAAAGTTGGAGGATGTGACAATGAGAGAGAAAGTGAGAAATTAAAAATTAATTTAAATTCTAAGAGGTTACATGACTAAATTAAATAAAGTGGTATATTTATTTAATTTAGAGAGGAAAGAAGGTAAAAGTATTTAATTATTAAATCAAATACTTTAGGAACCTTATGTAGGACATGAAATATCAATTAAATGAATGATTTAATTAATGTCGGCAAAGATGATGAAATGGATGAATAAGGAGACGACTTTGACATATGGAAGTGGTCAAATTTGGATGCCTATAGAATTATTAAGAGTCCCAACTATTAGAAATGCAGTTTTAGGAGATAACAATGCAAGCCCAGTATCACAATATAAATCAGTCAGTGGGAGTGTTAATAAAGCATCTAGTTCTCAAATAGTAAAAGGTCAGAATTAGATTCACAATCAAGTTCACACATAGCCTAGATATAAAGGGAAAGAGAAAGATAAAACTCAAGTTGCCCAGGTTGATACCCCTTTAACTCTGTTTCAAGGGAAAACAAAAACTGCTCCATTCTTATTTTTGTTCATATATTTGGTAAGAAATTGCTTAATTTCTTGTTGGATTCATGTGCTTCTACCAATGTAATGCCCTTTGGTGTTTGTAGAGCTTTAGGTATTACCCCTGCTAACTCTCAAAATAAAGTCACTCAACTAGATAGAACTGAAGTTAATGTTGTGGGGGAATTGAACATGATTCACATGCAAATCACTTATGATCCTAGAGTTCAACAAGTCATTAATATATAGGTGGTAGATATACCTAATGCTTATGGTCTGATTTTGGAAAGAGAATTTACTAAGGCTTTGAATGGATATGTATCAACCGATCAGTCCCACATGTGGCTTCCCTGGAAGGGAGTGCCAAATCAGATTAGGATTGAGAGAGAACCTAGGATGAAATATATGATCGTAGAATATCATAATACTTCAAATGAAATACTGGTATTAGAGTGAGCATCGGTAATTATGTTCTTGCGACCCCTTTTGAGGAATATGACGTGGAAGAAATCCTTATGCTACATACTACACCCATTGATCTTACAACTAAATCTAGTGGTAATGGAGCCCTGGTCGAACCGATTGATGATGATGATTCTAAAGATCATCAACTCAACCTATTGGATAATTTCCAAGGATTCATTCAGAAGTGCATTGAAGATCAGATTCATTTGGGTAGAGGAATTAATTTTTGAGAATTACTATTTCCTTATTGGTGTAGAGTTCACAATGCCTCCCACTTTGAATTGGATTGCTAATTGTGCCAAGCTATAGTAGAACAAGTGCAAAATGGTATCAACCTTACTCCAGTAGTCAAAATCAATATACAGAATATTCAAGAGGATCCCAAAGGGAAGAAGGTGATGCATTCTAAAGAGACCTCTAGTAGAAACAATCCAAGAGATGCAATAAGGAAATCTGCATTTGCTAGTTGTTGGACCTTAAGGTTTGACGGATCTAAATCAAAGCAAGGAGCTGGGGCAGGATTCGAGTTAATTAGTCCAAGAGGTAAAAATTTATTTGTTTTCCATAGAATTTAGTTTCATTGTACCAATAATGTAGCAGAATATAAGGCTTTGATTCATGGGTTGCTTGTGGCACTAAGGAAAATGGTTAAAATTTTGCAAGTCTTCGGGGATTCTGAGCTAGTGATTAAACAAGTCAAGAGGCAATACTCTTGCCATGATAGAAGGATGAAAAATTATAGGCATAGAGTATGGGACCTTATCAAAGGATTTGATTCCTTCAACATTTAGTTGATACCACGTAGTAAGAACCAAACAACAGATTCCCTAGCTCAGGCAGCTAGTACTTTGTAGCCTTTGTCCCTTTCTAGACTGAAGAAGTTTATTGTGGAGTTGACCTCAGTGCCTTCAAGCCTGAAAATGTGACTAACTTTCAGGTATTTGAAGATGATAAGCATATTTTAGATTTTATTAGAAGTTCAGATGTCTTTACCTCTCAGATTATTGATGAAGTTGAGCCCCAAGAAGCAAATATGGATCTAGAAGGGGTGATTAATTTGAAGACTATCACTATTCCAAGGGGAATGGTGCAGTTAGAGAGGATTTTTGATCTAGATAAGGTTAGAGATCAGGAGAAAGATGCTAAGGATTCCATTAGTGGACAATGTGAAACATACAACATGGGGACCCAAGATGATATCAAAATGTCTTCATTGGTAAAGTGTGTACTCCAGGGGAGAGACAAGGAATCATTGATGCTTTGCACAGGTAACAAGACGTGATAGCCTGGAGATATGAAGATCTAAAGACATATGACACTTCCATTATAACTCATACTATCCCCTTAAAGCCAGGAGAAAGACCTTTCAGGAAGAGGCAAAGGCTGATCAATGCTATGCTGGAACCCATAATCCAAAAAGAAGTGAAAAAGCTGTTATCTACTAGAATCATATTCCCAGTCAAACATTCAACTTGGGTTGTGAATCTGGTCCCTATGAGAAAGAAAAATGGGGAAATCAGACTATGTTTGGATTTTAGGAGCCTTAACAAAGCATTAGAAAAGGATAATTATCTAGTTCCTTCGCTGGATGAAGTACTTCAGATTGTCAATGGGTCTCAAATGATGTCTTTTGTAGATGGCTACTCTGGATATAACCAAGTTATGGTACAATATGAAGACATGCATAAAATTACTTTCACCACAAAGTGGGGCACTTTTTCCTATAGAAGGATTCCTTTTAACTTGATCAATGCTAGAGCTACATTCCAGAGAGCTATGGACATTGATTTTAAGGATATAATTTGTAAGTGCATCATAATTTAAATGGACGATCTGACAACTTTCTCCAAAAGATGAGTTGATCATATAGCAGACTTATGCAAGGTATCTTAGGAGTTACTGAGGGAAAACTATTGGGGCATGTTATTTTAGAAAAGGGTATTGCTATTGATCCTAAACGAGTGGAAGCCATACTCAAGATTCAACCACCTGCTAGCAAGAAAGAAATGAAGTCATTTTTTGGTAATATTAACTTTGTACAAAAATTCATCACTGGATTTACTGACATTCTCAAACCATTAAATGCCATGTTGAAGAAGGAAGCTAAAGTTGAATGGAATGCAGAGGCTAAAGAAGAATTTCTAGAAATAAAAAGGGCCATTGTTGAGGCCCCAGTCTTGGTGAGTCTTGATTATACTAGGCCATTTTACATATATTCATTTTCTTTTTATCACTCCTATGTTGGCATGTTGACCCAAAAATTTGATCAAGGAAATGAGCACCCTATAGCATTTATGAGTTCACCACTGAAAGATGCAAAACTAAGGTACCCAAGTGTGGAGAAGCAGGCCTATGCCTTGGTTATGGCTATGAAGAAATTTAGACACTATATTCTCAAGAACAAGGTCTTTGCAATAGTACCAGATCCTACAGTCAAGCTGTTGTTGATGCAAATGAACTGGGCGAATGCAAAGCTAAGTGGGTGATAATGTTTCAGAAGTATGATATTGAGATTCAACCCATGAAATTGGTAAGAGGGAAAGGGCTTACTAGAATAATGGCAGAAATGGGCCTTGACCTTGTAGCCCAACATTATAATCTTGAGGACGTTTCTCCAAGGGACTGGTATGATGATATTATTTACTATCTTTTGAATCAATGGTTTCCATATCACCTTAGTGTCATAAAAAGAAGAGTATTGTGCTTGAAAATTGACAGTTTCATGTTGAAAGGAGTTGTTTTGTACAAAAAGAACCATGAAGGTGTCTACTTGAGATGCTTGGGACAACAAGAAGTTGAAAGAGTCATGGCAAAATTTCATGATAGATATGGTACTGGTCATGGATTTGCACCCTCCATTGCAAATCAGATTCTGAGAGCAGGTTATTATTGGCCAACATTGTTCAAAGATGCA
>VDFB02141172.1:0-11910 GCA_007258455.2 Sequoia sempervirens
GACCAAAATGACAATGTATGTTATAACTATGATAAACTAGGACAATATTTTGATTAGTGTAGGAGAAAAAAAAGAGGAAAATCCACATGTGATTTTTTTGATGATAAATCACATGATATTTATAGTTCTCCGAAATTTAATTGTTCTATAAGAATATGTTGGCATCATGTTTAAAAGGTGAATAATTTTCTAGTCCAAATTTAACCTATGATGCTAAAGTAATGAATAACTAAAGTAGAGGAGCAAATGTTTGACAATGTAAGAAATCAAATATAGAAAAAAAAAAAGTAGAATAGGAGAATCCTCATTGACAAAATAGAAATTTGAAAACTAATAAAAAGGGGAAAAGGGGAAAAAATCAAGAAAAAAGGCCATGTAGAAACTTAAGAAAAGAGAAAAAGAACTTCAGTAATTAATAGTGTTGGATTGATAGAAGGATATCCTAGGATAATCTTATGAGAGTGAAGATAAAAAATAATGTTTAGGTAAAGGGGAACATGATTTGGTGATAAGGAAGTCCAAAGACATAATTAAGAAAAATAAAAAGGAGAGGATAATGGTAAGGCAAGTTTCATTGCAAAATAAGTCTATAAACTAAAAAGAATTGAAAGTTTTGTTAGAATAAGAAGAGGTTGGGATTCAAGGCTTTGATAGGATGAAGTTGGATAAGGTTATTGGAATGAAATTCATGTGAAAGATGGAATTGGTATTTTTTATAACTTCATCCAATTAGAGTTAGCTTGTGAATGAAGGGAGATAATAAGTTTAGATGATGAAGAGGAGTAAGGAATATTCAATTAGTTTAGTTAATTATTAGGGTTGGATTAAGGATAAAATTATAAGTTATTGGTGCTATTATTTGTAGAATTATCAATTTCTTGAGAAGATGATGAGTTTAAAGAAATAGATGCATCAAGATTAAAGAGGAGATATAACTTTAAACTGATCTATCACCTATGCATAATCATACAAGGTGGTACAAAGTGTTATAATACAAGATATTTTTATCATGTAAAGCTTTGGGAAAATATTCTTAATAATACCCTCTCAATATTAGAGTTGAGAAGAAGATAGAAGATCTATGAAAGAAGGAATTAATAATAGAATATAAAATATGTCACCTTCTCATTTGTTTCATGATTGTATTGTGTAACATTGATGAAATTGACATGTGATCCCATGTTGAATTGAATTTGTTCCATGAAAAGATAAGTGAGATAGAGAAAGGAACCCATAGAATAGGTAGATAAAGAGTAGAAACATTGTAAGGGTTTTTCCTTAATGACTAGAGAAAATTCTTAGCTAAGAATTGATTATCAAACTAATAGTCAATGCACATTGATCTATAAAAGATTGAACTTTATCTTAGGATATCTTATCCAATTATGCATGTATGTCTATGTTTAGCATGATGAGATATGGTTTGCGTGCATGATTTATTATATCCAAACATATTATGTTGTTGAGGAGGTTTAAGGTTCCATCCCCTAGGGTATAATATGATGAGAGAATAGATAGAGATGATTACATATAAAATGATAAGGTTAGGTGCATAGGTTGGGATGTTGAGGGTGAGAGACACAATTTTTTTGATGTTATGACAAGTCTGTGGCAAGGGTTGTGAGGTTAAGGGTAGGATAGGAGAGGGAATGAAAAATTGGTAAGTGAGGATTAAGCAAGATAAGTGAAGGGTGAGGTTTGAGAGGGTTTCTCATAGGCGTAGGAGGTAAAGCAGTTGCCTAAAGGGACATGATCATAGTTAAAATGAGGAATGGAGAGAGAGGGACATAAATAGTAGGAATGTGGGTTGGATGAGGAATAGGCGTGGAAATTTAGGTGAAGGAATATTGAGTGGTAGGGAAAATAAAAGAATTTGGCTAGAAGAAAGGGATGGAGGTACAAGAATTACACTATTAAGGGATATGAATAGGATACTTTATCCTATACCTTGTAATAGTTCTCTAGCCCTCAAGATGGGTAATTATGATATTTGTTTAGGAGTATGCAAGTGAAGAGACTTAGGATTAGTGACATCATCAAGTAGGCTACTTTAGAGGAGACACGAGTGGTGGTCAATTTTTGTGAGTGAGAAACTTAACATCATCTAATAGGGGTTCATTATCAAAGTGGTAATCATTGTGAGACATGTAGAATACATGACATCATGTGGGATGGATGACAATGGAGGAAGGGTAATGAAAGAGGGAAGAGGAAGGACAATACATGGATAGGTTTAGATGAGGGTTCCTATAAGAGATAATGTACATGGGAAAGGGATGGTTAGAGAAGGATAATAATCTCTATCAAAGAACAACAAAAATGATTCATCCTTGTATACTATACAAAATTTGAGTAGAAAAATGTAAAGTGTTTATTTTTAATGAAAATAATAGACAAAGACAATAGTGTAGTAAATTGGCACTAACCTAATTTTGATAATGTTTATAGACTATGATTATGTTTACTCAAAAATAAAGTTTTGTTGAAGATGAAAAAAATTAAAAGTACAATCAACTACTTTTTGGATATATTAGAATGAGATTTTGTTTTTTATAGAGAAATTTTATTTTGAAGATGAAGAAAGGAATAAATAATGAAGGTTAGGATTCATATCAAGTTAAATACAAATATAGATAGAAAATATATAGCCTACAAAATTTAAATGTAGGAAAGTCTTTTTAGTTTATATCATATGACTCAACTAGCAACTTATCATAAGTGGGTTTAGTTAATAAAAACATACCAAAATTCTATACCAAATAAAAAACACATTATTATTCTTTCTAGTTAGATTGTTTAGTTCATGTCTTACTTATACTAAATTCTTAATCTAAATGGGACTCAATTGGGAAATGATAACAAAATAAGAAATTAGTTGATTCACTAGCAATTAAATTTATGAGCAACAAGATTGTTTAAAGACATTTAAAAGATAATAAGAATGAAATATGAAAACTACATAGGCTAGTTGATGGAAAATAATAGGAGTGCCTTATTGAAAAAACTCAAGTTGCTAATAGGAGGAACAAAGTCCAATTTTGATAGAAGGATGTTGACACACTTGCAAAGTGCAACCATGTCTTTATTGCATGTTATTTTTTAGAAAAACAGAATAGATAACAAAAAAAAGAATGCTAAAAGTTTGGAGAAAAGTAGAATAGAATAAAGATATAAAATTCATTGTAAATAAGTAAAGAAATGTGGTCTCAAAATAGTTCACACCCCTTATCTATGATTCCACATTTTGCAAATGTACGTTTTGGTAAAGGAAAATATGGAAGTCCAAAATTCTATGACTCAAGAGAAGTGAATTAGGGGTCATTAATGTGTTGTGCCAAACACTAGAAGAAAAAAGAGCGAAGGAAATAAGGTGGAATATTTTCAACATTTAGATATTGGTTTTACCACATACCTTATGCCTTTTGGTATGATGGTATGAGTAATCCTACAAGTATGGGTTCCACAAGGAGGAAGGGAGATGGGAAGTTGGGTGAGGGAAATGAGTAGGGAAAGTGATAAAAGCCTGAGATTTTGAGACTAAAAAAGAAAAGTGAATCCTCAAATTCTAGGAATTAAGGATGGTGAATACTCAATGCTAAAGAAGAGAAAGCGTGGAAAAATGTAAGTGGAGAATAATTGAGGTTCATGGGTTAGTCTTATAGCTTAAGAAGAACATGATTACATGGAGACCTAAAATCCTAGGGAAAAGACAAACACAAAGTAGGGAGTGTAAGCGTGGGTAAAGCAATGATAAATTACCTAGGTAATTTGAGAAGTCTAAAAGACTAAAATAGTCAAAGGTCTAAAAAAAATGGAAATGTTGGGTTTCAAGGAATGAAGGGAAATTATATTGTTCTAAACCTAATAAAGGCTACAAATAGACACAATCACCCCCTAACACTTAGAAATTCCTATAGTTTGAGATATTTAGTCATGTAACAAGTATAATGAATGACAAAACACTAAAACAAGAACATTTTTGAATAAGGGGGTTTATTAAATGAATTCTTAGGTTGGTTATAGATGTTGGCCAAAACATGGTTCTATTAAGAAAGGAAGCATTCAACTTAGATAAATTTGCATTCATTAACATAGGCCCCGCCATCACTTAGAATGGGGCAAGGCAAAGACATCACATAAAATCTATAGGGAAAAAATAAATCTTTGATCAAATATTAATGAGGGACTCTACAGGCAACAAAATCAAAATAAAAAATAATTAGAAGAACAATAGAGCCCTTTCACTAAGAATGATATGTAAGGTAAATGCTCAAAAGGACAAATATCAACAAAGGAGTTCCTTGATTTTATCTTAAATTAGAAATGGTGTTGCAAGGAATAAATAAGTGGAAACTTTATTAGAGAATGTTCCTTACCCTTCCAGGATAAGCAAACCAACTTAGGAACCCATATATTAAGGTTTATCATAATTAAATCTTTTCAAAATAACTTCATACAAGAAATTAATCCTCATGAATTAACAAGGTCTTTGACTGATCCATGGCAAAATGTGTGTGCAAGTGAGTTCATCTATTCTTCATGAAATTAGCTAAACTAATCATTAGAAATAGGAATTGTAACAATCTTAAAGATGAATTTCATTGCAGTATGACAATTAACACATACTCGAAGGTTCTTAATAAGTCTAATAGTTGTCCTAGAGAGCATGTCTAGAAAACCAAAAGAATTTGAAAACTTTTCAATATGGTGGTAGAAAAATAATTCTTTCCCTCCTTTTCGGCACCACTAAGTGAAAATACCCTATTGTCTTCATCTCCCAGACCAATTTCTTTGACTTTGCATAAATTTATTGTGTTTGTGAATGTCATATGTTTTCTACACAAAAATAACATACCATTTTATGACCTTCAATCCAACTACATCTGGGGAGCTCTTTAATTCCTTATCTTTGATCAATCTCCTACCATTTGCTCACATCTTTTTTGAGATTCAAATAAAAAAATAACATTTCTGTAAATACTCCTAGGCCTAGGCCTACTTTCATATGTGATATGCAGGCATCAAGAAAATAGATCCACACATCCACCACCTCAACATCTGACAAAATTGATCTATCCTTTATGCTTTAATGGATGTCCATACCCTGTTCAAAAGCTCCCACTTTGGCACAGACAGGAAGGATGCTGACGAAGGTTGCGGAGTCTGCTTTACACCTGCCAACCTGCCAATTGCATTTGCTTGAAAGCTTCTGAAGCCTTTTCAACAAATGCCTTTTGCGTATATCCTGCTATCATGGCATTTAATGAAACTGCATTTTTTTGAGGCATTCCGTCAAACAGTTCACATGCCTTGTCCGTGCTTCCACATTTTGCATACATGTCTATCAGGGCAGTTGCAGCAACATCTCCTCTTTCATCCTGTAATGAATGTCCATACCTCGTTCCAAAGCTCTCATTTTAGCACACGCAGGGAGGGTGCTGGCAAAGATTGCGAAGTGTGGCATTACATCTGCCGATTACATTTGATTGAATGTTTTTAAATCCTTTTCAACAAATGCATTTTGTGCATATCCTACAGTCATAGCATTCCACGAGACCACATTTCTTTGAGGCATCTTTCCAATAGTTAACGTGCCTGTCTATGCTTCCACATTTTGAATAAATGCCTACCAAAGCATTTCCAGATGTAATATCTGGATAATTCCTAGTTCGTTACGTTTTGATAGACATCCATACTTTGTTCCAATGCTCCCTTTTTTGCACAGCCGCGACGCGAGGGAACTGCCAAATGAAAACCGATGGGGTTGGAAGCCTCTTTTTGAATGTGGTGAATGTAAACAGCCTGCTAATGGTGAACAGAAACGGCTTTCTAAAGGTGAACGGGAATGACAAAGGCAAACAGCAGGCGGAAGGGTTCGTTGGGCCCCACAACAGCCACCTAAGCGTGGTTAACGCTTAGAGTGTGCTGGCTAAGCCAACCCAAGAGATGGCTAAGAGGCTTGTATTAAATAATGTTTTTCTTTGCATTTCATAATGTGGCCTTTATTGCAGTCAAAGATGCTTTGCATGCTTCAACTCCAATGCCATGTATAATTATATCTTATTTCTGATGTTACATCATTGATATATTCTAGTATGGAAATGTTAATTTAAAAACTTATTATTTTCACATTTTCCAACTGAAGTGTGTCATGTTGTGTCGACCATTTCCATCAAACTTCACATTTTGAATAAATATTTCAGTCTTTTGGAAAGCGAGGTTCCATTCATGTGGTAGTATTTGAAAATTAAAGCTACAACTCTTGGCACTACCAAAACCGTCAAGAGGAAGCTGACAAGATTTAGTAGTTTAAAAAATCACAAAGACATTAGGTGCTGCTCTTCTTTTTTCTTTTTTTGGTTGTAAGAAATTCACTACATTATTATATTTTCATAATAAAATATTTTTAATTTTCATGAAATTTTGAGTTTTAATTTTAGTAAAAATTTTTGTAATTAATTATTCATTTTAGGAAGTTGAGATCAAAATTTTCATCTAAAATATTGTTCAAGTTATAGAATTTTCATTTTTGGAACAAAAAATATTGCAAGAATATGAATTCTATCAAATTGAAGAATAACTTTTGAGAAGCATGCCATTGTGGGATGAATCCTTTTTGTCTACATTTCTCACCATATACAAATTGTAAACTAGATTTTTTTTTCAAGTTTTACCATATTTTTTAGCAAAACTTGAATTTTTTTGGACATATACTAATGTAGACCAAAATAGGGGGTCTAGTGAATGATAACTTAATCTAGTAGCCCTTGTCTCAACCAACACATTGATATGCATAGTAGAAGAATAAAAAAAAATAATAGTAAATATTCTTGACTATTGGCTACTTATAGCAACATTACAACTTGCATTACAAAAAAATACTTGGAATCTCTCTCTCTCTCTCTCTCTCTCTCACACACACACACACACACACACACACACACACACACACACACACCCACACACACACACACACACACAAACTACAAGGCCTCACAAAACTATCCTCTCATTATAATCTTCAACCTCGAAGGATCTTCCTTCCTCCTCAATAGAGGCCAGTTTCCTGAAACACTCTCATTACTATTCTATCTAAAACTAGAGGTCCATTTTATTTAACCTCTTGTTCTACTAAAGATCCTCACCATAGAAAAATTAAATAATAAGAAATAATTGTTGCCCATTAAAGAACTCTATAACTCCTATCACTAGGCAAGAAGATGAATAGCCATATGATCTTGAAGAGTAACAATCATCAAAATGATGAGTGAATAAATAGAACCATAAAACCTAAAAAATCTCATCCACCCAAAGGAGTAACTAACCACTCCAAAAAGAAAAATTAACCTAAGGAAGGTTGAGAGAAATTCCATATAGATAAAAGGTGCAGCCTAAAGAATTAGAAACAAATGAATGTGTAGCCCCTATCCATGCCAATTTTGAATGGTCATGAAGAACTACAAAAAAAATTTCATAATTGTAGGGAACACCATGGAAACACCTACCAAACATAAAACTTCCATTTGAGTGCTAGGCTAATCATCATTGGTCTAAGATAATGTGGAAGGTTATAAAGAACTAGAAATGAGTTGACCCAAAATAAAATGTACATTTGCTTTGTTGCTAGGCCACAATATGTTTAAATAGCTAGAAAAATCATAGTTCCAATCAAGAAGTCTTGAAACTATTGTTGATAACAAGTATACAAACAATAAAAAATCATTGGAGGGTGTGTGCATTCCCTGTAAGCCTAAGGGACATTATCAAAAATACATGGACCACTTTTTGAAAGAGGATGAAAAGGTGAACAAACTCTATAATGTCTTCAATCAGGCTAACCTCCCTGGCGTTTGGAGTAAGGTTGCAAAAGTCCTAATGAGGTATGTAATGCTCAAAGGTCGGTTCCATCACTTTCATTCTCATTTGTTTATGATGCTTAACCATCTTTGTTATAATTTAAAGATGAACTTTTTCTTTTGAATTTTTTCCTCTCTTGAACAATCTATCAAAAACATCTAGGGTAATTTAGCAAGAATTTACCTATTCACAAGGGTCTTATCTTCCATCTCTGTCATTACTAGACCACCTTGTTACCCTCCCCTTCCACTATTGAAAAGAAAACCTTGGTCATTCGTAACCCCACCATACCCCCTACAGACCTAAGTCCCTCCATTACCCTAGACAAAACACCACCCACTACTCGTTGTACTACCCATGCCTATGGTAGAACACCTGCTATTGAGGAAACCCCTCCTGACCCCATTAAATGTGTTCCCCTATCGGAGCCTACTCCTATTTCTACTTTTGGCTCATATAATTCAAATAATTCAGACAAGTTGTGGAATCCCACCCCTTCCAATTCTCCCACACAATCTCTTGTTCATGCAGAGGTTTGTGATGTCCCCAACACCCCCTGTCATTAACCCTAGCCTTCAAAATTCCCCTAATTTCTCCATCAATTTGGAGGGGACCCATGCTAAACCCAGGATGGGTTTTGACAATCATGCCTCTGACGACCCCCTTAATAATAAAATCAATAAAATTTCAAAGACGGTTAATTTCTAGAATGACATCCTCAAGTGGCTCCTAGTTCAACTTTCTACTACCAAAGATATAATCTAGATTCTGGAAAACAAGGTGTTGCAGCAGTAGGTCCTATGGCCAGAGGAGGTGGAGGACATTGGACATTCAGATATGATAGCCTCCCTAGCTAAGTCATTTGAGAATTGGGCTAATAATTGGGATAAGGATCTAAAAGAGTTGAGAGCTATCATTGGCACATGAAGGAGGATGAAAATAATTTACAAATGGAGATTGATGCTATTCACAGGAACTAGGAAAAAACCATGTAGTGCCTCTAGGTTATTACTAATTATAGCAAGGAGACTGTGAAGAACGCCACTCTCAAGTTATTTAGATCTTTTAACAAGAGATAAGGAAAAGCCATGGAAAATAGGTGGCTGAGGAAGGTCATGATGATAGTCACGCATAGAAGAAAGGTAAGGTGGTGGACATCTTAGCTCTAGATGCCATAGTGGATACTCAGGTTATTCAGAAATTCCCCCTATCTTTCAAGGAGAATCTCCACTCCCTGGATTAGGAGTGGAAGGCTATCAATGCTCTCAAGTTGTTGGGAAACTTGTAGGTGTTTTGTGGTCTCACGTTGGTCTTTGGTCTATGTGCTATCTCTATTTCCTTTTTTTGGTCAGACTGTTTAAGTTTTTTCTTTAGTTTGTTGGGAACTTCACTTCTCGTGAGCCCCTCATTCACCTTTATGGTTGTTTTGTAATGGGTAATAGCCCTTCTAGTCTTAATCTAATCAAAATAATAAAAATTCATTTTAAAGAGGTTATAATTGCCATGAAATCAAAACTGAAGAAAATCAAATTTGTTATGCATGGGGTCACAAATTTCCCAAACTAGTAGCTTTATTAAATAAGGTAATGTCCAGCTTGAGGCTCCACAAAAGGAAAACATTGAAGGCTAAAATTCAAGAAGTTTCTTAAATGCTCAAAAGGATGGGTTGGAAATAGAGAAATATTAATTTTATTGCTAATGATATTCTTAAGAAAGTTGAAAGGGACATGGTAGAAGATCTAGTAAATCAAAATTTTAGGAGGATTCAATCAAGGTACAATCATTTTTAAAAAAATGGTCTAAATGGGATTTTTTAATGGTGGAGGCTAAAGAAACTTTAGGTGGGCTAGCTTTCCTCTAGAAGAAAAATTACATAAGACCAAAAAGTATATATTCTAGTCCCCATTGCAAGCTATCAAATATTTACATTATTTTCCTCCAAATTTTCTTGCTATATTTTTAATATTTATGGTCCAACTAAAATTGCTCATAAAAATTAGATTTGAGCCTTTCTAAATTATTTTCTTATTCCTTTAAAATATGATTTAACTTTCCTTGATGGGGATTTTAATACTATAGAAAATTGAGAAGAAAACTTATGGGGCATTATTCCTCCTTCTAAAGTTGTAAATGATTTTAAGCAAATTATTGAAATTAAAACCATCTCTTTGACTATGTTCTAAATCATGATAAATTTCCCTAGACCAATACAAGAAATGGATTTTATATTATTGCTAAGAGATTGGATAGATTCACCTTGTCTATTAAGTGGCTATCTAATCATCAATATTTTTAAAACTTAATTCTCACTCTTACATGTACTGAACATTTTCTAATTTATATTGATTGTTTAAATCATAGAGATCTAAACAAGTTCCCTTCAAGCTTAATGCATTTAATCCTCATAAGGGATGCTCTTAATAGAACATAAAGATATTAAAAATTAATTTATATCATACTTTGAAAGGTTTTTCACCAAATCAAGTAAAGATCAAGTTATATCTCCTAATCTCCTAATCTCCTAGAAAATATACCTTACTAATGATAAAAATAGAATGTTGATTGCAATATTTTCTTTGGAGGATTTTTTTAATGTTTATCTATGCCAAGTGAGAAGGCTTCAGGCCCTAATGATTTCAATACCCTCCTTTTGGATAGCTATTCAAGAGGCTTGAAAAAAAAATAGATTCTCAAGAAATCAAATATCACTTTCTTAGCTTTGATTCCCAATAATTTAAACCCTTCTTCTTTTGTTTATTTTAGGATAATATTTTTATACATGATGTTATCCATAGATGTTTTGTAAAAGCCATTTCTATTAGATTGGGATCTATCATTTCTTTCTTGATTTCAAAAGAGCAAGGAGGATTTGTTCCCATAAGAGAATGCTCTAAATGGATTTTGGTTGCTCATGAAGTATTGTATTCCATTTAAAATCATAAGCCACCTATATGGTCACTAAATTGTGGGTGATCCCACAATAGTGGTTTACAATTTTTGGCCAAACTGGACACTGATTTTTATTTTTTTAACTAAATCTTCACATTCAGGCACCTATAGCGGTTAAACCGCGAGGAATTTGAAGATGATGCAAACTAGAGTCTTGTCAAATTTTGTATGTAGATTCTAAAACTATTTTTTTCAAAATTTTTGGAATCAAATTGCACTTCTTTTTCCATCTCCCACAAAAATTGGTTTTTTCCAAAAAATAGCATTTTAAAAAAGTGACACACACTGTATAACGCATAATTTTTTTCCTTCAAAGATAAAATTCTAATTCTTTGAATTTAGATTTCTAACTCCGATATCTAGTGGCTTCCACTTGGTTAGATAGTTTTTACATTTATTTTTCTTTAATCAAGTTTCAAAAGTCAAATCAATTACAATTCAAGACATAATGACCGTATAACGCAACTTTTACTGTATGTATCGATTTTTATTTTTTTTGGGTTGGATCAAGGTCTCCAATATCTGGTGCACTCATATTTTTAATTTTTTTTTTTGACAATCTTCTATTTTTCCACATGTGCAGAACAAAGAGTTTTGTTTTCGGTGAAAAACCTATATTTAATAAAACTTAAAAAACAAATAGATAATATAATCAAAACATATTAAAAGTATATTCATTGGATAGCTCATTTTGAGGGAAACCTGATACCAGTTGGGTTTATGAGATCTCCTCCATTTTCATTCTCAAATCGAGCTTCGAAGTGCAAAATTATGAGCAATTTTGGTGCCTAAGAGGATGTGGGTGAATATAAGTGGGTTCGGTCGAACCACTATTCGGTCAAACAAAAATTTAATGTTTGATCGAATAGGGGTTCGACCGAACTAGTCTTCGACCGAACTAGTCTTCGACCGAACTAGTCTTCGACCGAAAACATTTAACATACAATAAAAAATAGATTTGAATGGGGTTCGGTCGAACATTCTAAAAATGTTCGGTTGAAACCCCTCTATTAAAAATTAATATTTAATATTAATATAAATATAAATTATATTTTTTTAAATTATGACTTGAGAAAGAGATATGGAGGGAGTGGGAG
Organism: Sequoia sempervirens; assembly: GCA_007258455.2. Lineage (NCBI taxonomy): Eukaryota > Viridiplantae > Streptophyta > Pinopsida > Cupressales > Cupressaceae > Sequoia > Sequoia sempervirens. The sequence goes on from VDFB02141172.1 coordinate 11,904, forward strand.
AGAAAGG